>WNGS01056766.1:0-17044 GCA_020271785.1 Procambarus virginalis
GGTGAGTACACCACACCAACATAGACAGCACATCTAGGTGAGAACAGCCAGGTGAGTACACCACACCAACATAGACAAGCAACATCTAGGTGAGAACAGCCCAGGTGAGTACACCACACAACATAGACAAGCACATCTAGGTGAGAACAGCCAGGTGAGTACACACACCAACATAGACAAGCACATCTAGGTGAGAACAGCAGGTGAGTACACCCACCCAACATAGACAAGCACATCTAGGTGAGACAGCCAGGTGAGTACACCACACCTACATAGACAAGCACATCTAGGTGAGAACAGCCAGGTGAGTACACCACACCTACATAGACAAGCCATCTAGGTGAGAACAGCCAGGTGAGTACACCACACCAACATAGACCAGCATCTAGGTGAGAACATCCAGGTGAGTACACCACACTACTAGACAAGCACATCTAGGTGAGAACAGCCAGGTGAGTACCCACAACCAACATAGACAAGCACATCTAGGTGAGTACAGGCAGGTGAGTACACCACACCAACATAGACAAGCACATCTAGGTGAGTACCGGCAGGTGAGTACCGGCAGGCGAGTACACCACACCAACATAGACAAGCACATCTAGGTGAGAACAGCCAGGTGAGTACACCACACCTACATAGACAAGCACATCTAGGTGAGAACAGCCAGGTGAGTACACCACACCTACATAGACAAGCACATCTAGGTGAGAACAGCCAGGTGAGTACAACCACACCTACATAGACAAGCACATCTAGGTGAGAACAGCCAGGTGAGTACACCACACCTACATAGACAAGCACATCTAGGTGAGAACAGCCAGGTGAGTACCGGCAGGTGAGTACACCACACCAACATAGACAAGCACATCTAGGTGAGAACAGCCAGGTGAGTACACCACACCAACATAGACAAGCACATCTAGGTGAGAACAGCCAGGTGAGTACACCACACCAACATAGACAAGCACATCTAGGTGAGAACAGCCAGGTGAGTACACCACACCAACATAGACAAGCACATCTAGGTGAGAACAGCCAGGTGAGTACACCACACCAACATAGACAAGCACATCTAGGTGAGAACAGCCAGGTGAGTACACCACACCAACATAGACAAGCACATCTAGGTGAGAACAGCCAGGTGAGTACACCACACCAACATAGACAAGCACATCTAGGTGAGAACAGCCAGGTGAGTACACCACACCAACATAGACAAGCACATCTAGGTGAGAACAGCCAGGTGAGTACACCACACCTACATAAACAACCGCTAATTAACTCACCTGAACCAAATAAAATATCTGAATATAAATTATGCGTTTTTTACATCACAAGAAAGAAACCCAGATTAAAACACCGCAAAACTCTCATATGTACACAAATACTTTTTTCTGGGGAGGGAAAGCGGGAGATAGAGAGCGGAGGATAAAGAGGAGAGATAGAGAGCGGAGGATAAAGAGGAGAGATAGAGAGCGGAGGATAAAGAGGAGAGATAGAGAGCGGAGGATAAAGAGGAGAGATAGAGAGCGGAGGATAAAGAGGAGAGATAGAAGAGGACAGAAGAGGACACATCCGCCTCGCTAGTTTACGGCGCTTGTTTGGGTTCGTGTAGAGTTCTGGTAATGTTAAATAGTTCTATTGGTAACGTCTTGTACTAGGTGGTACTCCCTGGTACCGTACCTGGTGTGGTGGTACTCCCTGGTACCGTACCTGGTGTGGTGGTACTCCCTGGTACCGTACCTGGTGTGGTGGTACTCCCTGGTACCGTAACTGGTGTGGTGGTACTCCCTGGTACCGTCCCAGTCGTGGTGGTACTCCCTGGTACCGTCCCAGTAGTGGTGGTACTCCCTGGTACCGTCCCAGTCGTGGTGGTACTCCCTGGTACCGTCCCAGTCGTGGTGGTACCCTGGTACCGTCCTAGTAGTGGTGGTACTCCCTGGTACCGTACCTGGTGTGGTGGTACTCCCTGGTACCTTCCCAGTCATGGTGGTACTTCCTGGTACCGTCCCAGTAGTGGTGATACTCCCTGGTACCGTCCCAGTCGTGGTGGTACACCCTGGTACCGTCCCAGTAGTTACCCCCTGGTACCTTCCCAGTCGGGGTGGTACTCCCTGGTACCTTCCCAGTCGTGGTGGTACTCCCTGGTACCGTCCCAGTCGTGGTGGTACTCCCTGGTACCGTCCCAGTCGTGGTGGTACTCCCTGGTACCGTCCCAGTTGTGGTGGTACTTCCTGGTACCGTCCCAGTCGTGGTGGTACTCCCTGGTACCGTCCCAGTCGTGGTGGTACTCCCTGGTACCGTCCCAGTCGTGGTGGTACTCCATGGTACCGTCCAGTCGTGGTGGTACTCTCTGGTACCGTCCCAGTCGTGGTGGTACTCCCTGGTACCGTCCCAGTAGTGGTGGTACTCCCTGGTACCATCCCAGTCGTGGTGGTATTCCCTGGTACCGTCCCAGTCGTGGTGGTACTCCCTGGTACCGTCCCAGTCGTGGTGGTACTCCCTGGTACCGTCCCAGTCGTGGTGGTATTCCCTGGTACCGTCCCAGTCGTGGTGGTACCCCCTGGTACCGTCCCAGTCGTGGTGGTACTCCCTGGTACCGTCCCAGTCGTGGTGGTACTCCTGGTACCGTCCCAGTCGTGGTGGTACTCCCTGGTACCGTCCCAGTCGTGGTGGTACTCTCTGGTACCGTCCCAGTCGTGGTGGTACTCCCTGGTACCTTCCTAGTAGTGGTGGTACTCCCTGGTACCATCCCAGTCGTGGTGGTATTCCCTGGCACCGTCCCAGTCGTGGTGGTACTCCCTGGTACCGTCCCAGTCGTGGTGGTACTCCCTGGTACCGTCCCAGTAGTGGTGTACTCCCTGGTACCGTCCCAGTCGTGGTGGTACTCCCTGGTACCGTCCCAGTCGTGGTGGTACTCTCTGGTACCGTCCCAGTCGTGGTGGTACTCCCTGGTACCGTCCCAGTCGTTGTGGTACTCTCTGGTACCGTCCCAGTCGTGGTGGTACTCCCTGGTACCTTCCTAGTAGTGGTGGTACTCCCTGGTACCATCCCAGTCGTGGTGGTATTCCCTGGCACCGTCCCAGTCGTGGTGGTACTCCCTGGTACCGTCCCAGTCGTGGTGGTACTCCCTGGTACCGTCCCAGTAGTGGTGGTACTCCCTGGTACCGTCCCAGTCGTGGTGGTACTCCCTGGTACCGTCCCAGTCGTGGTGGTACCCCCTGGTACCGTCCCAGTCGTGGTGGTACTCCCTGGTACCGTTCCAGTCGTGGTGGTACTCCCTGGTACCGTCCCAGTCGTGGTGGTACTCCCTGGTACCGTCCCAGTCGTGGTGGTACCCCCTGGTACCGTCCCAGTCGTGGTGGTACTCCCTGGTACCGTCCTAGTAGTGGTGGTACTCCCTGGTACCGTCCCAGTAGTGGTGGTACTCCCTGGTACCGTCCCAGTAGTGGTGGTACTCCCTGGTACCGTCCCAGTAGTGGTGGTACTCCCTGGTACCGTCCCAGTCGTGGTGGTACTCCCTGGTACCGTCCAAGTCGTGGTGGTACTCCCTGGTACCGTCCCAGTTGTAGTGGTGGTACTCCTTGGTACCATCACAGTCCTGATGGTACCCCTGGTACCGTCCCGGTCTTGGTGGTACTCCCTGGTACCATCCCAATCGAGTTGGTAACCCTGGTACCTGTGGGAAAAACCTGCTAAGATTGATATAAGAGGAGAGTACCGGGACGGTAGTCCCGGTAGTCTCCGGATTAAAAAAGTAGACCGGATTAAAAAATTACTGTATGCAAATTAATTCAACTAAAATCTCTAGCTAGGGTCGTAAATCCTAGCTTCTCTTTTCCTAATGACAGATAATGGGCTATAAGGGGCAGGTGGGGTGAGTGAATTAGTTGATAGGTTGATTGCAGTTCCACGTCCACCTGCCAACAGGTATCTCACATCAGCTTGTATTTTATACAAGGATAAGATTTTATAAATTCAGTTATTTGACTGAACACTGGCTCTGTTTAAATCAGAGATTTAAACATACACAGTCTAGCCTAGCACCTTAGCAATTAACAGCCAATACACTTATACTTTAAACAACTTAAATTGTAAATTGTAAAGTATGATAAATGACCTTAATGTATGGTCTGAGTACTGTTACTGAGTACTAAAATTATACTCAATTAAATGAACTTATATGATTACTTAAAAAATAACTAAGCAAGCAATTGTTAACTTAATTTATATATTCAAGTATATGCAATGTATATGATCAATGTATATGATTCAATACAGTCAGCTTGTTGTATCTCTTCCTACACTCTGGACACTCATGAGTATTTGTTTATTTATTGTACCAACTTTTCTGACAGTGGACACTCATGAGGTTCAGAGCTTGGATAAGATTCTGCTGTACCACAATATTAATAATAAACTCACAGAAATATGAGGCGTTGCCTCGCCTTATTACCGAAAGACAGATTTATAGAATATTAAAGTCACAAGCATACAATTGGCCAACCATATACCAAAATAACATTCAATATACTTCTCTGCCAGTCGGGTGCCTGTCTGACAAGTGTGCCAGACTGAATAAACTCTCTTGGCGAGTTTAGGCACGATATTTTATAAAACAGCGTTGCTGTATGATCTTGTAGTGTCGCTACGGGATTTTAACTGCGTTGCAGAAGGATGATAGTTGATAAAGGTGGTGGAGAAAAGTGTCACTGTGTGCTCCGCTCTACACTTATAGATATAAATGTTCTAGGATTTTCCTTGTTGATATATTGTCCAGGTACTCCCCCAGTTCTAGAGAGTGTTCACTGGTGATAATGATATTAGATAAGGTGTCCTAAGCCAAAAATGTTCGCTAAGGGACCGTCACTGTTCACAGTTGTGTAAACATACGCGTTCTGCCCGCGGGCTGTGGTGGGCGCTTCTCTCCCGAGATGCCCCCCCCCCCATCCCCCTTGAAAGGGGTAGCTTTGAATGAATATTGATTGATTATTTTTACAGTCTAGACTTATGATTGAGATAAGATGTGATTATAATAAAATATGATATAGGATTTAAAGATTATAAGTAGTACTTGATAATACCACTGACTCTTAATAAGGATTCGATTTTATCTCTACCGGATACTACGTCAGTGTTCCAATAAATTTTTAATTAACGAATCCTTCTAGAAGCTTCTGGATCCTTGAAAGAACATGCACTAAGTCACGTAGGCATCTATGGGGCCCTATGGCGTACGTAATCATAGTGGCATCATCTAGGATCAAGCTATATATAATGAATCTATTGTGATTCTGATATGATTCTGATATGATTTTGATTTGATATAGATATGATTTGATATGATATTGATATGATATAGAAATCATACATTTCTTAGATGATTATTAGATATGGTGGGTAAAAATTTCCCACATCTTCCAGAGGGAGAGAACTGGCACAGAGTCCTATACTAAGGACAGTAGTAAGCATATGTATTTATTTACTCTCCATCGGATTGATAATACAAGTGCAAATTTTGCTTGCACTTTTGTGCGGCTGTCCGTTGTGGACGATTGTGCCTGTTAGGAGTCTGTGGGTCATGTGTAGTTAGAAGGTCTTGAGGTCTCTCAGGATCTAACTGCAGCTGGCTCACTGATTCCATGTGGATGAGTTTGTCCAATGTCTTCAGGGAAGTTGTTCCTTTAGACAGGATCTTGACTATTCTCAAAATCCCCTGGCTATCTGGATGGACTGAGACAACTTTACCTAATGGCCAGTCAGCCCTAGGGCCATCACTGTCTACCAAGACAATATCGCCAGGTTGGAGATTAGATATATTATGTGGGACATTGGCCCCATAGTGATGTTCTCGTAGAGATGTAAGATATTCTTTTGTCCAAACATCATTCCATTTTTGGATTATGCTGGACAGATGCTTATACCCCTGAACCAACTCGCTCTGACTCACATATGAGGGATCTCTGATCTCATCATCCACTAGAGATGGTACTGGAGTCAGAAGTCTTCCATACATTAGGTGTGCAGGACTTAATGGCTCATGTTGAGTAGGATCATCAGACAAGTAAGTCAACGGCCGGTTATTCACCCTTGATTCTATTTCCGTGATTACTGTCTGGAGTTCTTGAAGATTGATTTTCTGACGGTGTAGAGATTTTCTCAAGGATCTTTTGACAGTTCCTATTAACCGTTCATAAAATCCTCCGTGCCATGGGGCTCTTGGAGGGATAAATTTCCATCTGCAATGACGCTGTTCCAGTGTGGAAGTAACTGCAGGATGGGAACAGATTTCCCGTAGACATGCTTCTCCAGCTACCAAGTTTGCTCCGTTATCTGAAATCATCAGCTTGGGGCATGATCGGCGTGCTGCGAATCTGCGGAAAGCTTGAATAAATGATTGAGCAGTCATATCGGGTGTTACCTCTAAATGTACTGCCCTGGTGGTAGCACAGGTGAACAGACAGATGTATGCCTTGATAGGTTGCTTATCTGGAGTCCCTGTTAGATATATTGCTCCTGTATAATCTACTCCGGTCGTTTCGAAAGGATGTAGATGGACCACACGTTCTTTGGTAGAGGTGGTGGGCCCTGGATAAGAGCAAGTTTTTGCATCGTACCTTCGGCATATCATGCAATTTTTCAAGATTGATTTGACTGACTGTCTTCCCTGAGGAATCCAGTACTGTTGTCTGATTTGTGTGAGTGTGTCTAACACTCCTCCATGTTTGATGATTTGTTGATGTGTATGTAACACAATCAACCTGGTGATCCAATGATTTTTGGTAAAAGCCATGGATGCACGGTATCTAGATTAACATCTGCGTGTTTAAGTCTCCCTCCACAACGCAGAATGTTGTGATTTTCTTGGTCTATCCACAGACCGAGATTGTGTTTTAACTTATGCGGAAGATTTTCATAGTTCTTACCATAAGTTTCTGTCTGGGCTTGTCTTACCCAATAGATAAGTGCATCAGGAAAAGTGTATTTTATACCTTTTTTCCTGAGATATTGAAACACGTTCTGTGTTACATTGATTAATTTGATGAGCGAGGAGTAACGAGTACAATCCAAGACTGATATTTGAGCTTGCTGCCTGGTGGTAGTTATGGTTTGTGTCGTGATGACGTGCGGCTTTTGTTCAGGCCAACTGCCATTCACTAACCATCTAGGCCCATAAAACCAAATATCTGCCTTTGCAAATTGTTTAAACGTCATACCTCTTGATAAGAGATCAGCTGGATTATCTTTTGTTGGTACATGCAACAATTGAAAGCCTGCGGAAATTTCTTTAATTTCCGAGACGCGATTTTTTACATAGGGAGTCGGACAGTTGTCGTTTCGTACCCATTGTAAAACAGCTTCATTGTCAGACCATATAATGACATCTTTGATGTTCATGGTAGACAAGACTTGTTTGATATGCACAGCTAAGCGTGTGGCAGTTAGCAGTGCTGTTAGTTCCATCTGAGGCAAAGTCCTCTTTTTTAATGGAGCGACTCTGGCCTTAGAGGTGATAAGATATGATTGATTAGAAGTCACTAAGTAAGCACAAGCTCCAAAAGCTTTGGCTGACGAGTCTGCGAATACATGTAGTGTTACTTCATCATTTTCCTCGACTATGTGTCTCGGAAAGATTATCTTGTCGACTAAAGTTTGTTCTTGAGCCATTTCCATCCAAGCTTTTTGTAACTGGAGTGGTAGTGGATCATCCCAACCAACTTTAGACTTCCAAGCTTCTTGCACCAGTAAACGCCACTTGATAGTTAAAGGATTTAGTAGACCAAGTGGGTCAAACACTTTACTAACTTGTGAAAGTAAATCCCTTTTTGTAGCAATGCAATAATTTACTGGCACGGATTTGATCGAGATCGTGTCCGAGATTAAATCCCACTCCATACCTAACACCTTTTGTGATTCTGGTACGTGATATTCAGGGTAATCTCTTGCTATTTGATTATTCAATGTTGCATTATTAGAGGCCCAAGATTGTAGTGGCATGTTGGCACCTTGTAGCTCCTTGTTGGCCTCTTGATATAATTGTAACAGTTCAGTAGTACTGTTAACTGTCCCTTGAAAATTATCTACATATAGATTCTGACTGATTTCAGCCTTATAGGGACTTGATGATTTCTTCAGATGAGTATCTAGAGTTGCTTGCAACAGGAATGGACTACTGAACTGTTACAATTATATCAAGAGGCCAACAAGGAGCTACAAGGTGCCAACATGCCACTACAATCTTGGGCCTCTAATAATGCAACATTGAATAATCAAATAGCAAGAGATTACCCTGAATATCACGTACCAGAATCACAAAAGGTGTTAGGTATGGAGTGGGATTTAATCTCGGACACGATCTCGATCAAATCCGTGCCAGTAAATTATTGCATTGCTACAAAAAGGGATTTACTTTCACAAGTTAGTAAAGTGTTTGACCCACTTGGTCTACTAAATCCTTTAACTATCAAGTGGCGTTTACTGGTGCAAGAAGCTTGGAAGTCTAAAGTTGGTTGGGATGATCCACTACCACTCCAGTTACAAAAAGCTTGGATGGAAATGGCTCAAGAACAAACTTTAGTCGACAAGATAATCTTTCCGAGACACATAGTCGAGGAAAATGATGAAGTAACACTACATGTATTCGCAGACTCGTCAGCCAAAGCTTTTGGAGCTTGTGCTTACTTAGTGACTTCTAATCAATCATATCTTATCACCTCTAAGGCCAGAGTCGCTCCATTAAAAAAGAGGACTTTGCCTCAGATGGAACTAACAGCACTGCTAACTGCCACACGCTTAGCTGTGCATATCAAACAAGTCTTGTCTACCATGAACATCAAAGATGTCATTATATGGTCTGACAATGAAGCTGTTTTACAATGGGTACGAAACGACAACTGTCCGACTCCCTATGTAAAAAATCGCGTCTCGGAAATTAAAGAAATTTCCGCAGGCTTTCAATTGTTGCATGTACCAACAAAAGATAATCCAGCTGATCTCTTATCAAGAGGTATGACGTTTAAACAATTTGCAAAGGCAGATATTGGTTTTATGGGCCTAGATGGTTAGTGAATGGCAGTTGGCCTGAACAAAAGCCGCACGTCATCACGACACAAACCATAACTACCACCAGGCAGCAAGCTCAAATATCAGTCTTGGATTGTACTCGTTACTCCTCGCTCATCAAATTAATCAATGTAACACAGAACGTGTTTCAATATCTCAGGAAAAAAGGTATAAAATACACTTTTCCTGATGCACTTATCTATTGGGTAAGACAAGCCCAGACAGAAACTTATGGTAAGAACTATGAAAATCTTCCGCATAAGTTAAAACATAATCTCGGTCTGTGGATAGACCAAGAAAATCACAACATTCTGCGTTGTGGAGGGAGACTTAAACACGCAGATGTTAATCTAGATACCGTGCATCCATGGCTTTTACCAAAAAATCATTGGATCACCAGGTTGATTGTGTTACATACACATCAACAAATCATCAAACATGGAGGAGTGTTAGACACACTCACACAAATCAGACAACAGTACTGGATTCCTCAGGGAAGACAGTCAGTCAAATCAATCTTGAAAAATTGCATGATATGCCGAAGGTACGATGCAAAAACTTGCTCTTATCCGGGCCACCACCTCTACCAAAGAACGTGTGGTCCATCTACATCCTTTCGAAACGACCGGAGTAGATTATACAGGAGCAATATATCTAACAGGGACTCCAGATAAGCAACCTATCAAGGCATACATCTGTCTGTTCACCTGTGCTACCACCAGGGCAGTACATTTAGAGGTAACACCCGATATGACTGCTCAATCATTTATTCAAGCTTTCCGCAGATTCGCAGCACGCCGATCATGCCCCAAGCTGATGATTTCAGATAACGGAGCAAACTTGGTAGCTGGAGAAGCATGTCTACGGGAAATCTGTTCCCATCCTGCAGTTACTTCCACACTGGAACAGCGTCATTGCAGATGGAAATTTATCCCTCCAAGAGCCCCATGGCACGGAGGATTTTATGAACGGTTAATAGGAACTGTCAAAAGATCCTTGAGAAAATCTCTACACCGTCAGAAAATCAATCTTCAAGAACTCCAGACAGTAATCACGGAAATAGAATCAAGGGTGAATAACCGGCCGTTGACTTACTTGTCTGATGATCCTACTCAACATGAGCCATTAAGTCCTGCACACCTAATGTATGGAAGACTTCTGACTCCAGTACCATCTCTAGTGGATGATGAGATCAGAGATCCCTCATATGTGAGTCAGAGCGAGTTGGTTCAGGGGTATAAGCATCTGTCCAGCATAATCCAAAAATGGAATGATGTTTGGACAAAAGAATATCTTACATCTCTACGAGAACATCACTATGGGGCCAATGTCCCACATAATATATCTAATCTCCAACCTGGCGATATTGTCTTGGTAGACAGTGATGGCCCTAGGGCTGACTGGCCATTAGGTAAAGTTGTCTCAGTCCATCCAGATAGCCAGGGGATTTTGAGAATAGTCAAGATCCTGTCTAAAGGAACAACTTCCCTGAAGACATTGGACAAACTCATCCACATGGAATCAGTGAGCCAGCTGCAGTTAGATCCTGAGAGACCTCAAGACATTCTAACTACACATGACCCACAGACTCCTAACAGGCACAATCGTCCACAACGGACAGCCGCACAAAAGTGCAAGCAAAATTTGCACTTGTATTATCAATCCGATGGAGAGTAAATAAATACATATGGTTACTACTGTCCTTAGTATAGGACTCTGTGCCAGTTCTCTCCCTCTGGAAGATGTGGGAAATTTTTACCCACCATATCTAATAATCATCTAAGAAATGTATTATTTCTATATCATAAAATCATATCATATCATATCTAATCATATCTATATCATATCAGAATCATATCAGAATCACAATAGATTCACAATATAGCTTGATCCTAGATGACAATGCCACTATGATCACGTACGCCATAGGGCCCTATAGATGCCTACGTGACTTTGTGCATGATCTCTCAAGGATCCAGAAGCTTCTAGAAGGATTTGTTAATTAAAAATTATTGGACACTGACCGTATCCGGTAGAGATAAAATCGAATCCTTATTAAGAGTCAGTGGTATTATCAAGTACTACTTATAATCTTTAAATCCTATATCATATTTTATTATAATCACATCTTATCTCAATCATAAGTCTAGACTGTAAAAATAATCAATCAATATTCATTGTAAGTAACCCCTCAAGGGGAGGGGGAGCATCTCGGAGAGAAGCGCCCACCACAGCCCGGGGCAGAACGCGTATGTTTACACAACATGTACACGTGACGGTCCCTTAGCGAACATTTTTGGCTGAGGACACCTTATCTAATATCATTATCACCAGTGAACACTCTCTAGAACTGGGGGAGTACCTGGACAATATATCAACAAGGAAAATCCTAGAACATTTATATCTATAAGTGTAGAGTGGAGCATTTAGTGACGCGGTCTCCACCTTCATCCCTAATCTCATCCCTAATCTTCATTGTTATCTTCTGCAACGCAGTCCAATATCCCGTAGCAACGCTACTAGATCAAACAGCAACGCTGTAATCTAAAATATCGTGCCTAAACTCGCCAAGAGAGTTCTTCAGTCTGGCACACTTTGTCAGACAGGCACCCGGCTTCAGCTAAGTTTATTGAATGTTATTACTGTAGCGTATTAGTTGGCCAATTAAAGCTAGTATAACATTAATATTCTATAAGACTGATAGTCGGTAAAAAGCGAGGCAACGCCTCATATTTCTGTGAGTTTATTATTAATATTGTGGTACAGCAGAATCTTATCCAAGCTCTGAACCTCATGAGTGTCCAGTGTCAGAAAGATTGTCACAATAAGTACAAATACTCATGAGTGTCCAGAGTGTAGGAAGAGATTCAACAAGCTGACTGTATTTAATCATATACATTGATCATATACATTGCATATACTTGAATATATAAATTAAGTTAACAATTGCTTGCTTAGTTATTTTTTAAGTAATCATATAAGTTCATTTAATTGAATATAATTTTAGTACTCAGTAACAGTACTTAGACCATATTTAGGTCATTTATCATACTTTACAATTTACAATTTAAGTTGTTTAAAGTATAAGTGTATTGGCTGTTAATTGCTAAGGTGCTAGGCTAGACTGTGTATGTTTAAATCTCTGATTTAAACAGAGCCAGTGTTCAGTTATATAACTGAATTTATAAAATCTTATCCTTGTATAAAATACAAGCTGATGTGAGATACCTGTTGGCAGGTGGACGTGGAACTGCAATCAACCTATCAACTAATTCACTCACCCCACCTGCCCCTTACAGCCCATTATCTGTCATTAGGAAAAGAGGAGCTAGGATTTACGACCCTAGCTAGAGATTTTAGTTGAATTAATTTGCATACAGTAATTTTTTAATTTAGTTCAGTACAAGTCTCTGGTAGTCTCCTCTTATATCAATCACAGCAGGTTTTTCCCACACTTGTTAGTTTGAGCTCCTTGTTAGTTTGTGCTCCGTGTTAGTTTGTGCTCCTTGTTAGTTTGAGCTCCTTGTTAGTTTGAGCTCCATGTTAGTTTGTGCTCCTTGTTAGTTTGAGCTCCTTGTTAGTTTGTGCTCCTTGTTAGTTTGTGCTCCTTGTTAGTTTGTGCTCCTTGTTAGTTTGAGCTCCTTGTTAGTTTGTGCTCCTTGTTAGTTTGTGCTCCTTGTTAGTTTGTGCTCCTTGTTAGTTTGAGCTCCTTGTTAGTTTGTGCTCCTTGTTAGTTTGTGCTCCTTGTTAGTTTGAGCTCCTTGTTAGTTTGTGCTCCATGTTTGTTTGTGCTCCTTGTTAGCTTGAGCTCCTTGTTAGTTTGTGCTCCAGGTTAGTTTGTGCTCCTTGTTAGTTTGTGCTCCAGGTTAGTTTGTGCTCCTTGTTAGTTTGTGTTCCTTGTCAGTTTGTGCTCCTTGTTAGTTTGAGCTCCTTGTTAGTTTGTGCTCCTTGTTAGTTTGTGCTCCATGTTAATTTGTGTTCCATGTTAGTTTGTGATCCAGGTTAGTTTGTGTTCCATGTTAGTTTGTGCTCCTTGTTAGTTTGTGCTCCATGTTAGTTTGTGCTCCTTGTTAGTTTGTGCTCCTTGTTAGTTTGTGCTCCATGTTAGTTTGTGCTCCTTGTTAGTTTGTGCTCCATGTTAGTTTGTGCTCCATGTTAGTTTGTGCTCCTTGTTAGTTTGTGCTCCTTGTTAGTTTGTGCTCCATGTTAGTTTGTGCTCCAGGTTAGTTTGTGTTCCATGTTAGTTTGTGCTCCTTGTTAGTTTGTGCTCCATGTTAGTTTGTGCTCCATGTTAGTTTGTGCTCCAGGTTAGTTTGTGTTCCATGTTAGTTTGTGCTCCTTGTTAGTTTGTGCTCCTTGTTAGTTTGTGCTCCATGCTACTTTGTGCTGGTCCCTCTCTTCGCTATGTTACTGTTGCTTCCACTAGCTGCTCAAATATCAATACACTGATCACTCATTCCAACGGGGGCTTCTTAAATTACTTTCCCCTGTCTGACTCGTTCAGAGTAAATATCAGACCAAGTTAAGCTGTTTCGTCATTACCTCTCAGTCTTGTGGGTCCCATCACAAATATTGACTAGGCAAGTTTTAAGATACACTGTTAGCTAAACTACTGTACATGGTATCTGTACCACCATTGCTTCTCTGTTTAAGCAGTCTATTTTTAAATGGTTGGCATCTCCCATGATTTATTCTCTGGGTTTATTCCTAAATGCAACATATCCTGCTCTTTCTACTATATTATTGGTTGCCATTTTTTTGTATACTGTAATTTATTAGAGGGTTATGTATTATCATTATTTTTATCTTTGGTCCTCTCCCTATTGCCATAGTGCCCATCAAATAGTCTCTGACCTCTTGACAGCATGAGATATCCCTCTTTTCAAAAACCCAGTTCTTCTTTATCAGCAAGACCTCTCCTCCACCTCTTTTGTTCCTTACTATATGTTTGTCCTGCAGAAACACTACATTTGTTGTGATACTTTAAATTTAGTTTCTGTGATTGCACTTACATCTGGGTTTTCTTCTTCTGACCTCTCCTACAGTTCATTTGCTTTATTTGTAATCCCATCTATGATTGAGCACATTACCTTGATGCTCGCCTACTCTTCCCACTGGTATAGGAGGTTGTTCTATGGACACGGCTATTTGGTTAGGTTAATAGGGGTTTTGGAGGGTGGTGGGGATGGAGGCTCAATTCTTGCCTAAGCTTATATACAGAGGGAGGAAGATCAGGCAAGGGTGTAGTGAGGGCTTAGGGTGAGGAGGGTATCTTTAAGTGTGAAGTGATGACCGTTGTACTTAATTTACACTGTTGTTGCTGAACTGCTGTGGGAGAGTTTCCAATCCTCTCTGGGAGTGTTTAATTCGGGACTGTGGTTATCCCGGATCCGTTTTTCTCTTCAGGTCTCTTTGCTGATGCCATCTGAAGGCATACCTTCTTGGAGTACATTATATTGAACAATTTACTTGAATTTCCTCTTGTGCTCTCAATCATGTATACAATCTTTATCGCTCTATTCCTGGCCTTGTTATATCAGACTAATCTGAACACCTCTATACTGTATGTCGCTCCGTCCACCTTCAGGAGCTGTTACTGAGGATCAATCCTTAGCTTTCCACTCTTCGTGAGAGGAGTCTTCTTGCTCCTTAATACCTACGACGATAGGATGTAGAAAGTAGTGTTGCTGTTGCTCCTTTCCATCAACTGACTTGTGGACCTTGTAACATCCTTCTCAACTGGCTTCTTTCAAGACATCCTCCTTTATTGCGTGCATGGCTTCTTAGTATTTCTGTTAATGTGTCTTCACTGAAGAAATCCCCTTCCATCGCCATATATTTCAAGTTTTTTGGGGGGTGAGCAGTCTGGTACTGGAAATGAATAGGGTTCTCTTTGAGGGTTTTATCTCCTTTGCTGCTCTCTGCTCCATTTGTAGGTTGTTTATTGTTCCCAATATTTATCAGTTCCTTTTTGACGTTCCCATACTAGGCTTATTGACCCATTAAATGAGACACTTCCCCTTCCTGTTTCTTCCATTTCCAATACGTTGGGATACACTACGAGAGAGGGAATAGAGAGGAAAGAGAGAAGTAGAGAGGGAGAGAGTGAGAGAGAGAGATGGATGGTCGGGTGTAGTCACTGAGGTAGCAAGCAGGTGAGGGAGGGTGAGGGAGGAACTCTCACCAGGGTCGGAGATAAGGAACTCTCACTAAGATGGACCTAGAGGCGGGATGCAGCAACCATTTACACTTACACTTACTAAACCTCTACATCTTTCCTCAATTGTGGAGTTATTGTTTACATTTACTAAACAGTTTACGAGCTCCGAAGCTCCACCAGGTTGTTTATAAGTATAATAACCTTGGGTTATGAAGTTTCAAAGCTCGTTATCACTTTAATAAATATAAATTTAGCCGCGATGATTTTTGTAAGATGAACAGGTTTCGTAAGAAGATGGATAAATGCAGGGTGAATCCGCTCCATGTGTAGAGCTTACGTCAAAATGCGACGCTCCATTAGGAGGTGTGAGGCTTGGCACTCATGTCGTGTGCCAGCTCTGAGGTGTGAGGCTTGGCACTCATGTCGTGTGCCAGCTCTGAGGTGTGAGGCTTGGCACTCATGTCGTGTGCCAGCTCTGGGGTGTAAGGCTTGGCACTCACAGCTCTGAGGTGTGAGGCTTGGCACTCATGTCGTGTGCCAGCTCTGAGGTGTGAGGCTTGGCACTCACAGCTCTGAGGTGTGAGGCTTGGCACTCATGTCGTGTGCCAGCTCTGGGGTGTGAGGCTTGGCACTCACAGCTCTGAGGTGTGAGGCGAGACTCACAGCTCTGGGGTGTGAGGCGAGACTCACAGCTCTGGGGTGTGAGGCGAGACTCACAGCTCTGAGGTGTGAGGCGAGACTCACAGCTCTGGGGTGTGAGGAGAGACACTCACAGCTCTGAGGTGTGAGGCGAGACTCACAGCTCTGAGGTGTGAGGCGAGACTCACAGCTCTGAGGTGTGAGGCGAGACTCACAGCTCTGGGGTGTGAGGAGAGACACTCACAGCTCTGAGGTGTGAGGCGAGACTCACAGCTCTGAGGTGTGAGGAGAGACACTCACAGCTCTGAGGTGTGAGGCGAAACACTCACAGCTCTCAGGTGTGAGGAGAGACAATCACAGCTCTGAGGTGTGAGGAGAGACACTCACAGCTCTGAGGTGTGAGGCGAGACACTCACAGCTCTGGGGTGTGAGGAGACACACTCACAGCTCTGAGGTGTGAGGAGAGACACTCACAGCTCTGGGGTGTGAGGTGAGACACTCACAGCTCTGAGGTGTGAGGTGAGACACTCACAGCTCTGAGGTGTGAGGTGAGACACTCACAGCTCTGAGGTGTGAGGTGAGACACTCACAGCTCTGAGGTGTGAGGCGAAACACTCACAGCTCTCAGGTGTGAGGAGAGACAATCACAGCTCTGAGGTGTGAGGAGACACACTCACAGCTCTGAGGTGTGAGGAGAGACACTCACAGCTCTGAGGTGTGAGGAGAGACACTCACAGCTCTGAGGTGTGAGGAGAGACACTCACAGCTCTGAGGTGTGAGGAGAGACACTCACAGCTCTGGGGTGTGAGGAGAGACACTCACAGCTCTGAGGTGTGAGGAGAGACACTCACAGCTCTGAGGAGACACACTCACAGCTCTGAGGTGTGAGGAGAGACACTCACAGCTCTGGGGTGTGAGGAGAGACACTCACAGCTCTGAGGTGTGAGGAGAGACACTCACAGCTCTGAGGTGTGAGGAGAGACACTCACAGCTCTGAGGAGACACACTCACAGCTCTGAGGTGTGAGGAGAGACACTCACAGCTCTGAGGTGTGAGGAGAGACACTCACAGCTCTGAGGAGACACACTCACAGCTCTGAGGTGTGAGGCGAGACACTCACAGCTCTGAGGTGTGAGGCGAGACACTCACAGCTCTGAGGTGTGAGGCGAGACTCACAGC
>WNGS01056782.1:7294-47881 GCA_020271785.1 Procambarus virginalis
TAATCTGTGTAAACACTCTATGCAAATTAAGGGACCTAGTCTATGGAACTCACTCCCTAGTGAATTGAAAAACTGTAAAACTTTTGCCTTATTTAAAAACAAAACCAAAAAGTACTAATTTCATCTTCTTAGTTTCCTACACTGAGCTTTATTTTTGCTCTGTATCTAGTGTTACCCATCTCCTAATTCTTATGTATTTAACCCAAACAACCTTATCTTTGTGTTCATTGCTGTCTTCCTTTATGTGCTAGCCATTTGCTGTATTGTGCCTACCAAATTTTGTCAACTACCATTCATTGCAATCAATCTTAGCTACCTAAGTGCTTTATTATACTGTACCTACAATTTTCTCTCATCTTTTTTTTCTTTTATCTTTTCTTGCCATGTAACTGCTATCATTTCTTTTTTATAATTTTTGCTAGTATTTACCTACTAAATATTTTCTTAGATTAAGGACCTGCCCGAAACGCTGCGCGTACTAGTGGCTTTACAAGATTGTAATTACCATATTATATATTCTCACATTCCCAATGTACCTTCTTGTATATGAATAAATAAATAAATAAATAAATAAATAAATAGCAGGTCGGCAACATAACCTGGTGGACTACCTCCCACTCATTTGACAAGGGAGCACTCTGAGGTCTCCATTTTCTCATCAAAATCCGATCATTGTAGTAGTACCCAGTTGCTGCGTCTACAATTTCCTCCCTAGAGACGGCTGTCTCGTGACAATCTGCAAGATTGGGGTCAGCTTTTTGTAACTCACTCAAGGAGGCATCCAGGCCTTGGTCAGATGCCATTGGCCGAGGCTCAACAGTTTTCTCCTCCACCTCCCCACTACTCTCGGTAGGCGGGGGTGGCAGGCTCTCCACAATGTCCTCGGCCCCGTCATCGAGTCGGGCCATGAATGTGTCCGCAAGGTCCACTGGGCTTTCACCACTCGGAAGGTCCCTCGTGTCCTTGGGATTTACCACCTTGGCAAGCACAGGGCTGCCCTTACATTTAAGTCCCATAGACCTAGTCACCACGCACGCAGGGTACACAACATTATCCTCTGCGGTGGGTGAATCCAGGCAAACCTTTGGGTTAGGCAACATAACAGGCAGTCTGGAGTCCCCTACCTTATCCCCGGCTAAATCATTACCCAATATTACATCAACATTAGGGAAAGGTAGGTACGAAGTGACTCCGACTGTACAAATACCCTTGTGGAAATCAGATTCCAGGGTAACCTTACGGAGGGGTACTGCTCGAGTATCACTAGTGACACCCTCGACCAGTACCACCTCTCCAGTGTCGAGAGTATTGGCACCTTGCAAAGCACTCTCTAAAATTAAAGTCTGGATGGCACCGGTGTCTCGGAAGATCACCACGTCCCTCCAGGAAGAACCCTCAGACAAAAGTAGTCTCCCTTTCGATAAGAATGGGGTAAGCAGGTCCAACCACTGTGGGTTGGAAGTCTTACTCCCTAACCCTTCAGAAGGCCTCAAGCCCTGTGTCACAACGAGAGCATTGGGTCTTTTTTCCGGGTACAGTTGCCAACAACGGCTAATATTGTGGGTTGAACTTTTACAATGACCACAGAAACGTCGGGGAGAAGAGACATTACTAACCGAATTACCCTTCGGTTCACTCTTTAGTGTCGTGGGGGTAGACAATTTAACAGGGTTAGTTATGTCTGAAACAGAAGGTGCATTAGGTGAAGGTTTAGAATGAGCTGGTCTGGACTGGCTGTGGGTATAAGTTTTGTGACTCTGTGGGGTATAATTATTTTTATTGGGCCTTTTGCCCGCCAACTGGTAGTTTTCTGCCATCTTGGCCAAGTCCCCTATTTTAGAATTTAACTCTACCCTACCTCTAAGGTATTGCGAAATATATTCTGGCATACTATCTATAAAGTGTTCTACTAAGACTACATTTCTGAGTGCCTGGTATGTTTCGGCTTTAGCCGAGCGAATCCATTTATCAAACAATCTAATTTGCTCATTGGCAAATTCAGTGAACGGTTGGTTGTGAGTGGGCCTAAGGTTGCAATAAGTTTGGGGGTGAGCTTCAGGAGTAATTTCGTACGCCCTCAAAATTCTTTCCCTGACTTCATCATATACAAAACACTCGTCGTCAGGCATATTAATAAAAATATCTTGTGCTTTACCCCTAAGCCGCCCCTGCAAGATTTTCACCCACTCTTCCCTTGGCCAGTTCATGGACATGGCTAGTCTCTGAAAATGGTTAAAAAATCTTTCAGGGTCTGACTCTGAAAATTCAGGCAAGTTGTGTTTTTTATCAGAATGTCTGGGGTTCGAGTCCCCAGTAGGTGGTACCATTCTTGCCGCCTCATTTTTGAGCCTTTGCTCTTCCACTTTAGCATTTTGTTCTGCTACTCTGGCCTCTTGCTCTGCCAGTCTTAACTTGGCTAGTGTTAATTCTAATTCTATATTTCTACTCACTGCACTTTCCCCTGAATTGGGTTCGCATAAAATTGTATCACTTGGCACTAGTTCTTGGTCTATACAATGCCGTAAAATTTCATTCATCAAAGTCCACTTTCTATCTGCGTCATTTAATTCTAGGCCAAATTCCTTGCCTAACAATATTAAATTTGCTTTGTTGAGCTTCTTTATCTCTATCACTGAAGGGTTCATTGCCAGTCTCTGCATTTCAGATGACATGACTAAAAATTTTAGCTCCTAGCCACAGAAAAAATTAAAAATTAAAAAATTGGAAAAAACAAAAATTTGCACGGCCCCTAACACAAGGCCACACTAACCTTAATCGTGAAGAGATCCAGCTGGTTGTCCAGTCAGTGCAAAGAATGTTCTACGCCAGACGAGCTGGACCCTAGGCTAGCCCACAACCGTTCTGCGGAAACAAGAATTTTTAGTTTTGGCACTCAAAAATCTAATTTTTTACAATAATAACGTTCATCCCGGACAGGCCAACCACTTGTTACGAACAATAGTGGGCTTGCTATGGGGAACTGGTACTATTAAGGGGTAAGGGTAAGTAGAATACAGAGGTATCAAAAAATGGGAGAACTAAAAGGCCCGGCCCCCAAAGTAAAATATCCACAATAATAAATGCTTGCTACTAAACCCGGTTAGTCTAGGAATAGATTATTGTACTCCCACACAGGAATAAGGGATACTCTGTTCAAACTTACTTATTTATTAACCCCTTAACACCCCCCATACACAATCACACCAATAACAATTTAATACTAACTTTACCACACAATCTTACGTTAAAAGCCTTGGTCCACATAAGCAGGATACAAGGTTTACACTGGAAACAAGCTAGGGTAAAGCTCTACTATAACACACTGGAGTCAGCTTAGGGTAGGGGACCACGTGGTACACTGGGACCCCCGTTAGCATAGCAGGTAATATAAAAACTTAAATAACACTTACTACACCCCAGGTATACTACTCTACACATATAACGATAGGTATGCCACAATATAACCATAAAAATAGCAAAGAAAACTTAACCAGATGAAGATACAGAAATAAATAAATAAGAGGAAGGAGAGGCACTTCCTTTCACCACAACCAGTCAGCCCAAAAGGCCCGCGAGTCTCTCGTCTCCCTCTCCGAAAGCTATGCTGCCGGCAGACTGTTCAACTAATCATACCGGTGCCCGATACTAAATTTACTCAGGTTTACTTTACAAATGATTAGACAGTATTAGTAAACATAGTTGGTGCCTCTTTTATTATTTAATAATCATCCCCAAGCTCAATTTTTAAATACTCTTCGAGAGACAAGACTAATCTTACGACTGGCAGGGAAGATACGACAAATGCCACTCGCAATGCGTTTTTACTCTATGGTAGCTCAATAAGCTCACATTTTGACCTCTGGTTTCCCTCTAAAGAACCCAGAGTCGTAACACATGGTTTGGGCTGACATTCGGGAACGAGGTTTTTGGCAGTCGAACAGGGTCCTAGCTGCACGCCACTTCGTAAATGTTCCTGGGCCTAGTCGGGCCTGTGTCAGTTTGGGTTGGTGGTTGCAGCCTGTTGTTTCAACTTAGAGCTGAGGTGTGAGCACCGACTGCCTCTCTTGTAAGTCCCTCTAGTTTTCATCTTTGGTGATTTAGCTCCGGGAAGCCGAACCTGCTCCCCCCCTCCCCAGAAACCAGCGTTGAATATAATGAAACGCCATTTTCTGGGTGAGACCCGGAGGCTCCCCAGCAACCCGCCCTCACTCCGGTCTGTGTTTTTTGCACATGTTTTTGACATCCAGCTTCAGAACAGCAGGGTGGATTATCGGCTCGGTGGGTCTGGGTCTCCCCCTTCCCCTCTCCCTGGGAGGGGGAAGCTACGCAGATATGCAGCGCTGCTCGTGAGATATCATGGTAGTTTGTTTTCATTTGGGGAGTTCTGTCCACTAGTTTGTCTATTTTAGTAGTTTTAACCAGAATAGGGGGTTTGTTTTAAGGTGCTTACCTTTCTGGGTGCCTGGCCCGGTCGATGGCAGACATAAGCCGAATCACTTCCAAATCCCATGTGCATTTCTATAGGCCATTGCTCCTTGTGCCTCTCTGAGGGGGCCAGGTTCTGACTCGTGGTCCCCAGTAGGCCTAGAACTCCATTCACTCTGATGCCAAAGTATAATGATATTTTATCATCTCTTTCTCATCTACATTAATGACCTTCCAAATGCCTCCCAACACCTTACCTTGAGGATACCTTGAGGTGCTTCCGGGGCTTATCGTCCCCGCGGCCCGGTCATCGACCAGGCCTCCTGGTTGCTGGACTGATCAACCAGGCTGTTGGATGCGGCTGCTCGCAGCCTGACGTATGAGTCACAGCCTGGTTGATCAGGTATCCTTTGGAGGTGCTTATCCAGTTCTCTCTTGAACACTGTGAGGGGTTTGCCAGTTATGTCCCTTATGTGTAGTGGAAGCGTGTTGAACAGTCTCGGGCCTCTGATGTTGATAGAGTTCTCTCTCAGAGTACCAGTTGCACCTCTGCTTTTCAACGGGGGTATTCTGCACATCCTGCCATGTCTTCTGGTCTCATGTGATGTTATTTCTGTGTGCAGGTTTGGGACCAGCCCCTCTAATATTTTCCACGTGTAAATTATTATGTATCTCTCCCGCCTGCGCTCAAGGGAATACAGATTTAGGCTCTTTAGTCGGTCCCAATAGTTTAGATGTTTTACCGAGTGGATTCTAGCAGTAAAGGATCTCTGCACGCTCTCCAGGTCAGCAATTTCACCAGCAGTGAAAGGGGCTGTCATTGTGCAGCAGTACTCCACTCTAGAGAGCACAAGCGTTTTGAAAAGTGTCATCATCGGTATAGCATCTCTAGTGTGAAAAGTTCTTGTTATCCAACCTGTCATTTTTCTTGCAGTTGTGACGGCTACTTTATTGTGTTCTTTAAAGGTGAGGTCTTCCGACATGAGTACACCCAGATCCTTTACATTGCCTTTTCGTTCTATGTTATGATTTGCCTGAGTTTTGTACGTGGTTTCCGTTTTTATATTTTAATTTTTTCCATAGCGCATGAGCTGGAACTTGTCTTCGTTAAACACCATATTATTTTCTGTAGCCCATAGAAAGACCTGATCTACATCTGACTGGAGGTTCGCCGTGTCCTCTATGTTGCCTACTCTCATAAATAAATAAAATAAATATAAATAAATATGTTTATTCAGGAAAGGTACATACATAAAGTGATTTTACATAAGTGGATTTATAGATAGAGCTAGTACATACAATGCCTAAAGCCACTATTACGCAATGCGTTTCGGGCAAGAAAAACATTAATATCTAAAACTTAAATACTAATTGAGCAAAAAGAATAAAATGTATTGAGAACAGATACAAATAAAGATAAAAAAAGGGGGGAACATGACTGAAAAAGCAGCACAAATACAATAGGTAGACAAACAGCGTTGAATAAAAAAAAATAACATACATGGGTTGACAATAGAGTGGTAAGGTAGGTTACAGGGAATTAATCAGGTAGTGTTTAGTTTTAATCTTAAACTGGTTGAGAGAGGTACAGTCTTTAACATGGTTGGGAAGGTCATTCCACATTCTGGGTCCCTTGATTTGTAGAGCATTTCTAGTTTGATTAAGTCGTACTCTTGGAATATCAAAACTGTATTTATTTCTGGTGTGGTGCTCATGGGTTCTGTTACAGCTTTCAATGAAGCTTTTGAGGTCAGGATTGGCATTACAGTTCAGCGTTTTATATATGTATAATACACATGAGAGAATGTGCAGTGACTTAATATCTAACATATTCAGAGATTTGAGTAGGGGTACCGAGTGATGTCTGGGGCCAGAGTTGGATATTGTCCTAATAGCAGCTTTGTGTTGAGTAATAAGAGGACGTAAATGATTTTGGGTAGTAGAACCCCAAGCACAAATACCATAGTTGAGATATGGATAGATGAGGGAGTAATAGAGAGTCACCAGGGCAGGGCGGGGTACATAATATCTGATCTTAGAAAGAATGCCAACAGTTTTTGAAACTTTTTTTGATATATTTAGAATGTGACCCTGGAAATTAAGCTTGTGATCAATGAGAACGCCAAGGAATTTGCCATCTAATTTGTTACAAATTTGGGTATTGTTAATCTTGAGATTTATTTGATTAGAGGATTTATTGCCAAACAGAATATAGAAAGTTTTGTCAATGTTAAGGGTGAGTTTGTTGGCAGTTAGCCAAAGATGGACTTTATTAAGCTCGGTATTTACTGTGGCATTTAGAGCAAGGGGGTCAGGACTGGAGTAAATGAAGGTTGTGTCGTCAGCAAATAGAATTGGTCTAAGGTGTTGGGAGGCATTTGGAAGGTCATTAATGTAGATGAGAAAGAGGAGAGGGCCAAGTATACTGCCCTGAGGAACACCAATGTTGATGGGTAGGGTAGGAGAAATTGAATTGTTCACAGAAACATACTGGAGTCTGTCAGTAAGGTAAGATTTGAGGTATTGCAGGGAGAGTCCTCTGACTCCATAATGATGTAATTTAAGAAGAAGGTTTTGGTGGTTGACAGTGTCAAAAGCCTTACGCAGGTCCACAAATAACCCAACAGGGAACTCATTTTTATCAAGAGCTGCATGAATTAAGTTAATCATACTAATAAGTGCATCGTTAGTGCTTTTTTTAGGTCTGAAGCCATATTGGCAAGAGCTAAGTATATTGTGCTTGGCTAGATAAGAGTAGAGCTGCTTGTAGATTAGTTTTTCAAAAATTTTTGATAAGTTAGGCAGGATTGAAATAGGTCTGTAGTTGTTAACATCTGTGGGATCACCACATTTGTGGACAGGGGTTACTCTCGCTTTTTTAGAATATCTGGAAAGGTTTGGAGTTCAAGTGACTTGTTGAAGAGCAATGCAATTGCAGGGGCTAAGGATCTGGAGGCTTTTTTGTAAATTAATGTCGGAATCTCCTCAAGGGCACTAGACTTGGTTTTAAGGGAAAGGATTATCTCATTGACGTCAGTGGAATTAGTAGGCTTTAGGTACAGAGACTGTGGATAGTTACCTGTAAGGTAGTCCTTAACCTCAGTACTGGAAGATGGAATATCATTTGCAAGGGATGACCCAATGGAAGAGAAGAACCTATTGAACTCAATAGCAGAATCAGAGGCTGAAAGCTGACCATCGTTATTAGACAGGAGTGTTGGTTTGTTGTTTAAAGTCTTCTTTGATCCCAAGATTTGTGAAATTGTGCTCCAAGTTTTTTTAATGTTGCTCTTTATTTGGGTAAATTTATCTTCGTAGTATTTAGCTTTGGCTCGTCTAATTATCTTAGATAGCAGTAAAGAGTAATTTTTTGAGAATTCTTTGGAGACGGTTCCTAGCCTATACTTCTTCTCAAGGTCATGTTTTTTATTAATGGATTTAAGTATTCCCTTTGTAAGCCAGGGATTGTTAAGCCTTTTGGTAGTGACTTGTTTTGTAAGCATAGGACAGTGGGTGTTATAAGGCTTAGAGTTTTTTGAAGAAAAGATTGTACTGCTAGGTTGATGTCCCCTATGTTACCTAACTCTGACTCCCAGTTGACATTATCAGCAGCAGTTATAAAATTGTCTATAGCAGATTCATTGTGCAGCCTAAAACTTATCTCCCTTGACTCTAGAGGTGGTTTGTTAATGTTAGTTAAGAGAAATGTGGGGTAATGGTCTGTAGTGCTATCGGTGATTATACCTGAAGTAAGCGGAGAGGTTATGTTGGTCAGATGTGATCTAGAGTCGTGGCAGTACTATCAGTGATTCTAGTAGGTCTAGTGATTAAGGGTATGAGGAAGCAGGAATTCATACAGTTGAGGAAGCTAACAGTAGTAGGGTGCTCAGGCTCGCAGAGGTCAATATTAAAGTCCCCTGCGATAATTAGATGGTTTTTTAGTCTGTATCGAGTATTAGATTACTAAGGTTTGAATTGAATTCAGGCACATCAGTGTTAGGAATTCTATAGACTGCTCCCACAGACAGGATAGACTCGGTACCCTTGACTCTGAAAAACTGGCGAAGATATACTACCCACAGCAGTCTCTAGTTCTAATTACTTTTAAGCATGTTAGTCATGATGGTAGTAAAGAGCAGTACCACCACCTCTCTGAGTTGACGACAGTTGTGAATTGCCAAGTAGTTAGGCATGTTAAAGAGTTGAGTAGTATCCTCTTTCAACCATGTTTCCAGTAAGTATAATAAAAGTGATTTGTTGTCAATAGTTTCAATCAAGGCACTAACATCATCGAAGTGTTTACCTAGGGATCTAACATTCAAGTTGATTACAGAGATATTGTGATTATGTGTTAATACATTTGTNTCGCCGGCTTCCTCTTCGGGTTTTTCGGGGTCAGTGCCTTGGCGCCTACCCGAGCCCTCGCTCGATGTGTTCACGGATGCGGTCGTCTCTAGGCTGGGGGTTTGTGACCAGTGCTCACCAGGCCGGCCAGGGGCGGTGGGGTCCGTCTTCCGTCGGGACCACAGCACGGTGCGGGAGTTCGCAGCGGTAATTGGTTTGCGCTTCGGAGGGTTCGGGTCGCCCGCGGATCAACGATCCGGCTCCATCGGACTGCTCCCGGTGGGTTCATGTCTGAACCGGGGGGGTTCAGTGCGGTCCTTGGCTCTTGGGGTGGTCGCTTCGGGGTGACTCGTCTTTGAGTTATCGGGGTTTGGCTCTCCGGCAGTTCACGTGGTGGGGTGTCCAACGTCCTGGCGGACGGCCTGTCCAGGCGTTCCCCTGTCCACGGAATGGACGGTCGATGCCGACTCATTCCATTGGCTCTGCCGGACGTTCGGGTGCCCGGAGGTGGATCTCTTCGCGTCGGCGTGGTCGAGGGGCATCTTCGGTTTACGTGGCGCCCTTCCACGACTGCGAGGCCGTCGGGATCGACGCCTTTCGGCAGGACTGGTCGAGATGGGGTTCCTGTACCTCTTTCCCCCGGTTCAGCTGCTGCTCAGGGTCTTGGCTCGCTTGGAGACTTACCGAGGTCGAGGGGTTCTCTTGGCCCTTGGTGGCCGGCCCAGCCGTGGTTCAGGCGCTGCTTGCTCGGTGTCCGAACCCGGAGGTTTTCCCGGCTCCGCCTCTTCAGGAGATCGGGCGGTCCGGTACGTGATGGTTCGCTCTTCTCCGCGGTCTTCGCGTTTGGTCTTTTTGACTCGTGTTTATCACCATCTTTATGGTGAGAGGTGGCTTCTTGTTGGTTTCTCACCTGCGAGTTTCTTCTCGGCGGCAGTATGAAGTTTCCTGGCGGTCCTTCCGTTCTTTTTGACCCTTCGTCGTTGTTCTCGCTTTTCGGTTCAGGTAGTGTTGTCCTTTCTCTCTTGGTTGTTTCAGGACCGTCATCTGATGCCTAATACTGTCGCCTCGTATCGTGCAGCGCTGGCGGAGCCGCTGCAGCTTGCTTTCGGTATTGATGTTACTTCTGCGCCGTTTCGCAAGCTGTCTCGGGCTTTGTTTCACCTCCAGCCTGCTCATGCGCCGCCTGAGCCGTCCTGGTCTTTGGACAGAGTGCTCTTCTATCTCTCTACTCCTCGGTTTGTTGTGGCCCCTTCGGTTCAAGATTGCTTTGCTAAGGCTCTTTTTCTGTTGGCATCAGCCTCTGGGGGTCGCGTGGCGGAGCTTCATGCTCTTCTCTCGGCGCAGAGGTTTTGCTCCTTTGGTCGTGGTCTTCCGTTTGTTCGTTTGCAGCCGTCTCCCTCTTTTCTGGCTAAGAATGAGACTGCTGCTTTCCGGAGGGGTCCTTGGGTTGTTGATGCGTGGTTTGTCAGGCCGGGGGTTCACCATGTGTTGTGTCCGGTTGCGGCCCTCCGCCGTTATTTGCGCGCCACGGCTTCTGTGTCCGGGGACGCGTTTTGGGTTGATCCGGTTTCCCTTCTTCCCTGTTCGCGGGTTCGGGTCTCTCAGGTCGTCCGCAGGGTTATTAAATCCAGCCAACCTGCGGTCTATCCCCGTTCCCATGACGTTCGTAAGTTCGCTGCTCTTGTTGCCATCTTCAGCAATATGTCTTGGGCTGACATTCGGGCTCGGGGTTTTTGGCGGTCAAACAGGGTCCTGGCTGCACGCTTCCTTGTTAACGTTCCTGGGCCCAGTCGGGCTTGTGTTGCTTTAGGTCGGCAGTTGCAGCCCGTTGTCTCGGCTTCGTCTTGAGATGTGGAGCACCGACCGCCTCCCGGGTAAGTGCCCTTGTTTTTTCTTAATCTTTGGTGAGGTAGCTCCGGGGAGCCGTAGGGGCTCCCCCCAGAAAACCAGCGTTGAATGTAATGAAACGCCATTTTCTGGGTGAGTCCCGGAGGCTCCCCGGAGCTATCCATGGCTGATATGGATATTCTAACTATTTTGCATCAGTCGATGTGGGTGGAGTTCTAGCCTACCAGGGACCACGAGCCAGAACCTGGCCCCCTCACAGAGGCACGGGGAGCAATGGCCCATAGAATGCACATGTGAGTTGGAGCATTCTATATCTGCCATTGACCGGGACAGGCACCCAGAAAGGTAAGCGCCACAAAACAAACCCCTATTCTGGTTAACAACAAAAATTAACAAACGAGTGGACAGAACTCCCCAAAAGAAAAACGAGCAAACTAGCATGACGTCACACGAGCCGCGCCGCATATCTGCGCAGCTCCCCCCCTCCCCGGGAGGGGGAAGGGGGAGCCCCAGACCTCCACGTCGGCGATCCACACCCCAGTTCCGAGGCTGGATATCAAAACCGCGAAAAACCGCCGACCGTAGGGCGGAAGGGATGCCGGGGAGCCTCCGGGACTCACCCAGAAAATGGCGTTTCATTACATTCAACGCTGGTTTCTTGGTTCACTTCACTGTTTTCCGTACACACTCTACTGCCCCCACCATCATATCACATTTATCCACCAAATGTGTGTTGATGTTATAGTCCAAGACACAATCTGGCTTATAGATTATTTCTCTTGTGATTCTGTTCACCTTGCCACTGTCCAGCATTGTTCCAGTGTGAATGGTGGTCAACATGTTCACTTCACACCTGTCTTTTTACCGCACTGAAAGTATTCCACCTGTTTTTCTGAGCTCGCAATCACCAACCTGCATAGCACCTGGAAACACTGGCATTTCCCTTCATTTTGCCTTCACTGTGCCACACACTCCAGTTCTATTATCAAGCAAGAACCTAGTTAGCAAGGGACTGGTATAATAGTTATGTGTATAATATGTGGCCCTTGTTCATGGTGCAAGCAGTGCTTTCACAACACTACCCGAGAAGCCATGTTGGTCATTAGCAGGAATGTCTACATTTGTACCCATATACATTATCATGTGTAACACCATTCCTGTTTCACAGTCACAGAGTACAAAAATTTCAATCCAAATCGGTGGCGTTTGGAGGGAATATACTGCTTGAAGGCAAGACGTCCTTTGAAAAGCACAAGGGATTCGTCAATCACCAACTTCTGAGCGGGTACGTAGAAATCCCTGTACATTCCGATAAGTTCATTCAGGATGTGCCTTACCTTCCAAAGTCTATCATCATCTTTCCGGTCTTCATCATTTGCAAAGTGAAGACACCTGAGGATTATCGCAAATCGGTCTTGAGACATATTTGCCAAACATTGGTTTTGGAACAGTGTGGTCTTTGCTCTAATAAGGGTCGACTACGTGTTTGACACAATGTTTCATCAACATACACAGTGCCAAAAACACATACATTTCACCTACAGTCGTATCTTTCCATCGCTGCAAACGTGAATAATCGGATAACTCCTCCTCATCGATGAGATCAGTCGCATATTTGTTGGTTTCATGAACAATATATTCCATTAGCGGCTCATCAAAATATGTAGTAAAATAGTCCATTTCACACACATCTGCATCTTTATCAGGGAAAATGTCTGTAATTCCAACATCCGAATTATCAAAAACAGGAATTTGTGGAACAAAATCTGTCCCATCACTCCACACAAAAACACCGGGTGTCTCTCGAGAGCCAATAGCGGGACCACGGTGAGGACACCATGGACCAGGAGCTGAAGCAGGTCTAGGAACAGTAGGGGCGGGCAGGGACGATGATGGAAAATTACTAGATGTTGAGGGTCTTTGTTCATGTGGTGCCATGCAGTGCTGCATGGCTTGGCCAGATGCTGCTGACACAAGTTGTTGCTTGGCAACACCACACACTCCACTTGCACTAGCGAAACTATTTTCCGATTCTAAGTCACTAAAACCGGAAAATAATTCACCTTCTTCAGACTCGTAGAACAAAACATCAATATCTTGCAAGGGAGCACATGAACTGTGTGGTCTTGCACAAATTGGGGTCGAGTGAGGGCAAGGAGGCATGGGCGAGATGCTAGGCTTAGCCCTGGTGGAGCCAGCATGTTCACACTCATCAGTCGTATCCACCTCTGAGGGCTGTGTGTAGTCATGATCAAAGTTTGAGTCGTCAATATCAGACTCATCACCATCCGGGAACAAATTCCTATTAATTTCGTCCTCAGTCAGAGGTCGCGAGGAACCCCTTGTTGAGCAGGCTCGGTCGTTGGAACTTGGTTCACTTGCCATGGTGTCCGCCGGGTAACCGAGGCCTGTACACAAAGGGGACCCACGCTGGATTTTTTCCCAGGCGGGGTTTGTTTGTGGTCGGTTGAGGCTCGCCGATGACTACCCCTATCCCATGCAGGGCGTTTAAATTATAGCACTAGACACGAAAGCATATATAAATGATGAGCGCAGTTTCGGTTTTGTCACGGATATCATTTACATAAGATGTGCGCGGTTTAAGGGTTAACAGACTCCATTTAAAAAAAAATCATTGGCAACATTTCCGGGTATTAGGACCTCAGTACTGAGTGAGCCACCAGGGCTGGTGCACGCAGCATGAGCTCACAGCACTGCTGTTCAACTTGTGACCACAGCATCGCCTAAAAGTGTCTAAATATATAAGTACATGCTATTATTTAGCGATAATAGTATTACAGAAGACCCCTGACTGTGATAAAAATTTCCAGGATTCTGATAATAGCAGGATTGTTGTAATAATTAGTGCTGTAGTGGGAGGAGTAATCTTGGTGGGGAGGGAGGTAGTGTTATCTGCTGTGTGACCACCTTTTACTGTCTGGACTCACTATACCAGCTTAGTTGTTCGCTATGGTGAACAAAACATGCAGATACTTATATATAACGTCTGTATATAGTGAATAAAAGCAAAAAAAGTATAGTGGGAAGAGACGATTGGCGAGTCAGGTGAGGTGAGGGAGGGAGGGAGTCGCAGCCAGTGGTGGGCTGGCCGGTGTGTGGTGGTCACTCCTTGCAGCTGTTTGACTTGGCATACCAACTTAGTGATTCCTTATGGTGAACACAAATGTAGATACTTATATATAACGTGTATATATAGTGTAATGACAGCAAAAGGAGTGTTGAGAGAAGCCATTTTTGTGAGGGAGGTGGCGACATGTGCATGACTTGTCATGCTGGATAAGGGTGGCTACTATGCTCTTTGGGCACTATACTGCCTTAGTTAAATTGTTATGGTGAACAAAACATGTAGATACTTATATATAATGTGTGTATATAGGGTAATAACACAACAAACAGTATCCTTGAAGGAGGGTTGTTAGTGCGTCTGGTCTTGAACCAGTCACCCTGGAAGAGAGGGAGGGAGCATGAGTTGTGTGTGGCCACCTTTTTCTGTCTGCCATCACCATACAAGATTAGTGGTTCGCTATGGGGAACACAAATGTAGACACTTATATATAACTTGTGTATATAGTGTAATAACCGACAAAGTATTTGTTCACTGTTTTTTGAACATCATAATTGAATCAATAATATGCACACTATAATTTTGAGTACAGCGATGATTCACACATTTTGTTATATAAATATATCACACTACACACTATTGAATAATATTACAGCAAAAAACAAAGAAAAAATCAATGAGAGACATTGAAATAATTAGGTAATTATATCTTTGTGGCAACCCCCGCCTGACAGCTGGGGCGAAGCAGAACTTCTCTGATGCTTGCTCATCAACCGAGGTTCCACTGTACTATTATATATCATAAGAGGTTGTGACAAGAAGGCCATCCATAAAATATATATCTCTTATTTTAATACAAAATAAAAAAACAAATAAAATATTGCACCATAATTATAATTGCATAATTAGGTAATTACCATACTATCTCCTGCACAATATTAGATATAATTTTTTGCCAACACTTATGTATGGGGTAGGACAATATTATGCTAGAGCTGAGCTCAGTGATGGTCAACCTAGCCTAATCCAATTATTTGTGCTGACCCTGTGTAAGGGTGAGATTACTATTTAACTAGTATTGTACAAAGAATTGTACAGCCTAGCTAACATTTAAACAATTGTGCAGACCCGAAATAGGGTGGGATTTATTTACAGCACGAATTGTGTTGAACATTCTCATTTATATTATCCTATATATTACCATATTATATCCATTTATATGTAAGTATTTCATCTTTGAGTGATAAGAAGTGTTGCTATCCATCCAACGGCGATAATGAGGAGCTAGCTTGTGGAAATACCCATAGTAACAGTGATTATCACACAAGTCTGTGTATATATATCTATTGTTTAACATTTATGTGCCAACCTCTACACGAGGTAGGATATCGTAGCCTAGTAACAGAAAATTTAAACACTAATTTTAACAAACATTTCCTAACCTACTAGCCTGATGCTTCATCGACAGTTGAGGGAATTCTTGAGCCTTAGATCAGGCCATTCTTACATTGAAGCAAAGGCCTAAGTCATTTAATTACTAATTTGTAGATCACTATCCTAGTAGTCTTGTTATCGACCTCAAGTGGTATAGATTACGTATATATAAACCCCCTCCAATTTATGTGGAGTGGATAACGCCCAGTAGAAGAAACAATTTAAATACAGTTCACTCTTTAACCACTGCACTGCGCCAAACAACAAATGCTGTTTTGAGAGTTTTGCGTTTTTTTTTTTTACTTAGGCTATATTTTAATGTTTTCATCACTCTTTGTGTTTTGAAATGAAAATAGATGAGTTTGAAACATTTTGACATTAACTTTACCTGTTCATTTATAAAAACAACAAACATATGTTCTTAACAATTGCACTATGAAGTTTTTGTCAAAAAGAGGTGTGCAATGCAGAGGTTAAATAAAATAAACTCAAGTAATTTAAATTTTAATTAATTTATAAATAAATATCATAAATACCTGCTGGAAAAATTCACCACAGTGTTTGCTTTTTTCCATTTACTGTATCTGCTAGGAAGATATATTGTGAAACCCCAAGTTGGGTTTCTCTTCCTGGAAATTCCCCTTTGGTGGTTTGATGTTTGCTGTCCTCTTTTCTTGGTGGCTAGTTAACAACAGGGAGCCACTGTTTGGCCCTTCATTAATGAGTGTTATTGACAGGGCAAGCTAGTAGCTCACTTGGTGCTGCTACCAGGGGGTGTATTACCTATTTTGTGGATCATTTGCTGATTGGTCCACTTTCTGTGGACCTTGCTTTTGTCTGTTTTTCTTTGCTTACTTTCTGTGGACCTTGCTGCTGTCTCTTTTTCTTTGCTTCCTTTCTGTGGACCTTGCTTTTTGTCTGTTTTTCTTTGCTTACTTTCTGTTGACCTTGCTGTTGTCTGTTTTTCTTTGCTTACTTTCTGGGGCTTTTAACTCTTTGGTGAGAGTAACAACAGTCTAACAACTAACCAGTCTAACAACTAACCAATGAGTCTCCCTGGTTTCTGCATCTTAGTGAGGGACACTAGGTTTTGACCTCTGGTTTCCAGTTGACTTTATGACTCACAAGGCCTAATTCAACTTGTAAGTGTGGAGCTATCTTTATGTGGCTAGCAATAGGGGAGCAACCGAGCTTGCCCCCTTACCCCTTCCTCCCTAGAAAGAGGCATTTCATTTAGTCCATCCTCTTGTTTTGGTAGTACTTATGGTAATGAGGATCATAGTATATATACCAACATATAAGATAATTGGAAAGTAGAAATTAATACTATTGAAATTGGACAAACTGGAAAAGATTTTATATTTATGTTGCAAAGAAAAACTAAATTAACCTAACCGTCCTAAGCTTAATACACTTTATCTGAGGCCTAATATAGTACAGGAGGTATCTCAGTTTAAGAATTTAACCTGTTCATGGAGACGGTTCATAACCCGAAAATTTGTAAACCGAAGCGAATTCTTCCGGAGAATGCGGCGCCCTTCCCCGATCGCGATCGAGGCCGTCAGGGTCGACGCCTTTCGGCTAGACTGGTCGAGGTGGGGGTTCCTGTACCTCTTTCCCCAGTTCAGCTGTTGCTCCAGGTCTTGACTCGCTTAGAAACTTACCAAGGGAGAGTTGTCCTTCTGGCCCCTTCGTGGCCGGCCCAGCCTTGGTTTCAGGCGCTGGTTGCTCGGTGTCCGAACCGAAGGGTTTTTCCGCGGCTCCGCCTCTTTCAGCAGATCGGGCCGGTACGTCACGTGGCTGGTTCGATCTTCTCCTCGAGTCTTCGCGTATGGAATTTTTTACTCAATTTTATCATCTCTATGGTGATCAGGTGGCCTCCTTGTTGGTGTCCCACCTGCGGGCTTCTTCTCGGCTGCAGTATGAAGTTTCCTGGTGATCCTTCTGTTTCTTTTTGCGTCTTCATCGTGTTAGTTCCTTGTCTGTTCGGGTGGTCTTGTCCTTCCTCTCGTGGTTGTTTCAGGACCGTCATCTTATGCCTAACACTGTCGCCTCGTATTGTGCGGTGCTGGCGGAGCCGCTTCAGCTTGCCTTCGGTATCGATGTTACGTCTGCGCCGTTTCGCAAGCTGTCTCGCGCATTGTTTCACCTCCGGCCTGCTCATGCACCACCTGAGCCATCCTGGTCTTTGGACAGAGTGCTCGCTTTCCTTTCGTCTCCTCATTTCGTTGTGGCCCCTTCGGTCCGGGATTGTTTTTCCAAGGCTCTTTTCTTGTTGGCTTTGGCCTCTGGGGGTCGGGTCGGGGAGCTTCATGCTCTCCTCTGGCACAGGGGTTTCTGCTCTTTTGGTCGTGGTGATTGTTTTGTTCGCTTCAGCCGTCTCCTTCTTTTCTGGAAAAGAATGAGACTGCTGCGTTCCGGAGGGGTCCGTGGGTGGTTGATGCTTGGTTGGTCAGGCCGGGGGTGCATCATGTTTTGTGTCCGGTTGCGGCGCTTCGCCATTATTTGCGCGCCACGGCTTCTGTGTCCGGGGATGCGCTGTGGGTTGATCCGGTTTCCCTTCTTCCCTGTTCGCGGGTTCGGGGGTCTCAGGTCGTCCGCAGGGTTATTAAGGCCAGCCAGCCTGCGGTCTATGCCCGTGCCCATGTCGTTCGTAAGTTCGCAGCTCTTGCTTCCGTCTTTGTGAATATGTCTTGGTCTGATATTCGGGCGCGGGGATTTTGGCGGTCGGACAGGGTCCTGGCTGCTCGTTACCGTGTGAATGTCCCTGGGCCCCGTCGGGCCTGTGTTGCTTTGGGTCGGCGGTTGCAGCCAGTTGTGTCGGCTTTGAGTTGAGGAGTGAGCGACGACTGCCTCCCAGGTAAGTCCCTCTTTTTTCCGTCTGTGGGTAGTCGGCTCCGGGGAGCCGACGGGGCTCCCCCCAGAAAACCAGCGTTGAATGTAATGAAACGCCATTTTCTAGGTGAGTCCCAGAGGCTCCCCGGCATCCCTCCCTCCCTGCGGTCGGCGTTTTTTTCGCGTTTTTGACATCCAGCCTCAAGAACTGAGGTGTGGGTAGCTGGCGTGGAGGGTCTGGGGCTCCCCCTTCCCCCTCCCGGGGAGGGGGGAGCTGCGCAGACAGTGGCACGGCAGCGTGTGACGTCACACTAGTTTGCTTGTTTTCTGTTGGGGAGTTCTATCCACTAGTTCGGCTTTTGGTAGCAATTTTAACCAGAATAGGGGGTTTGTTTTGAGGCGCTTACCTGTCCCGGTCGATGGCAGACATAGAATGCTTCCAACCACACGGGGGCTTCTATAGGCCATTGGTCCCCTTGCCTCTCTGAGGGGGCCCGGTTCTGGCCGTGGTCCCCGGTAGGCCTAAGAACTCCATACACATGACTGATGCCAAAGTCTGACATTAGCATATCAGCTTGGGATAGCTCCGGGGAGCCTCCGGGACTCGCCCAGAAAATGGCGTTTCATTACATTCAACGCTGGTTTTTTTCACACGAGTTTTTTATTTTCATAGTAACTTTAAACATTTTTGGCCAAGACTTTGTCTGGTAGCAGCATCAATCGTACTGGAGGTGTTAAGAGGAAGAAGGTTGTCCTAGCAATTAAAGACAAGTTACGTGTTATACACCTCAACGAGTGAGGCATCACAGGCAAGCCAAATGCCTTCAACAAGCGAGGCGCCACAGGCAAGCCAAGCGCCTTCAACAAGTGAGGCGCAAGCAAGCGCCTTCAACAAGTGAGGCGCAAGCAAGCGCCTTCAACAAGTGAGGCGCAAGCAAGCGCCTTCAACAAGTGAGGCGCAAGCAAGCGCCTTCAACAAGTGAGGCGCAAGCAAGCGCCTTCAACAAGTGAGGCGCAAGCAAGCGCCTTCAACAAGTGTTGCGCAAGCAAGCGCCTTCAACAAGTGTTGCGCAAGCAAGCGCCTTCAACAAGTGAAGCGCAAGCAAGCGCCTTCAACAAGTGAAGCGCAAGCAAGCGCCTTCAACAAGTGAGGCGCAAGCAAGCGCCTTCAACAAGTGAGGCGTCACAGGCAAGCCAAGCACCTTCAAGTGAGGCGCAAGCAGCTGGCAGTCAAAACTAAATTTCCTTTGTGAACTGTGCAGTAATTTTAAGTGTTAATTTTAATGTTGTGTTAGTATAGCTTACGTAAATTGTTAAGAATTCTTAACTTCAAGATGTGTGGCATCAATCAAGAAGACGAACACCAACAAGGTAAGTTGAGGTTTCTAGTTGAATATTTAATATTTATATGTGGCAAGGCAATTCAAATTATGTTGTTTGTAGTATAAAAATAGATGGAAATGGTCACTTTTGAACTTGTAGGTGAAAAAGCACCTTTATCCGGAACACGTGATAATCCGGCTGGGGGTCCTTCCCATATAGTCCAGATGATCGAGTGGAGACAGTACTAGGTTCAGGAATATATAAGTTTTTTTTAGCTTCATTGTTTCTGGACTCTATAAAGTGAATAGCTCTAAATTCTACTAATTGCTTAGTACGTCAATGTTTGTACTATGGTGCACAGAGTTACAAAAAGTACTATATAAACAGGAGGGTAGGCTGTTTCATTACATTCAATGCTGGTTTCTGGGGGTAGCCCTTTCGACTCCCCGGAGCTAACAAGGCTGATATGTATATCATTAGACTTTGGCATCAGAGTGAATGGAGTTCTAGGCCTATCAGGGACCACGAGCCAGAACTTGGCCCCCTCTCAGAGAGGCACGAGAAGCAATGGCCTATAGAAATGCACATGGGATTTTGGGCATTCTATGTCTGCCATTGACCGGGCCAGGCACCCAGTATGGTAAGCACCTCAAAACAAACCCCTATTCTGGTTAAAACAACTAAAATAGCCATATTCTGGTTAAAACGACAAACGAGTGGACAGAACTCCCCAAATGAAAACGAGCAAACTAGCATGATGTCACACGAGCCGCGCTGCATGTCTGTGCAGCTCACCCCTCTCCCGGGAGGGGGAAGGGGGAGCCCCAGATCCACCACACAGGCGATCCACCCTCCAGTTCTTCGGCTGATGTGATTGTGGCATGGTCGTGTGGCTCCAGCTCCAGATGCTCTCTGTGTTGTGCTGTGCCATTTGTCCAGTACTGCTCTTACGGTGGCGTGCGAGCTGGGAGTAATATTCACAGGTACTCAGGCTGCATGTGCTTAGGGTTCCCTTCTCTGAGTGCCCTGTAAGTACATTACTGACCTTGCGGTTATCTTCCACAAGTCACCTTGGGGGTCTACCTCTGTTGGTCTTTTGCTGCTCAGTGATTGACTGCCCCCGAGTGTGTTGGGGGGTTTTCTCCCTTGCGTGGTTTTTCTTTAAATTTTTGTTTTTGCCTGGTGGGAGTTCTGCCTTTGTGTCCCTTGCCCCCCAGTTATATTAAGGTCTTGACCTCCTGTGTTCGGTGGTACCCCCTTCTTGGCACCTATGAGTGGACATGTCCCGGGGGGTTCAGTTTTAGAAGTTTGGTATACTTGGGTGCCAGTTAGCAGTACCCTACCTGGGCTTACCCTTAATGATACCAGTCTAGGGGCCCTGGGAAACTCTGCGGGGGTACACGGTGTCCAGTGGATGCAACCCTTGGGTCCCCTTTCACCTTGTGTGAGTTTGAGGGTTGCTCTGCCCCCTTGTCTCAGGGCGACGCTCATTGTTTTTGCCTCCGTCATGCTGCCTGTTGGGTCGGTGACACCTTCAACCCGGAGTCCTGCGAGCATCGCTGCTTGTTTGTGACTCAATTCACCCAATCAACTGATGACATTATTCAGGTGCAGGTGGCTCGGGCATTGCATACTAGGTATAGGTTGTTACAACGTGCAAAGTTGGTTGCTTTCCCAGATGCCCCGAGGCTGCCCCGCTTTGCTTATAGGGGACCCAGACTTTGTGGTGTTGGTCGCTTCTGCCTTGGTTCTGTCCACACCCCCTTGTTTTTCCCCTGCTGTGATTCATTCTGTTCCCCCCCCCCCCCCCCCCTGCTTCTGGCTCCAAAGCGTCTGAGGGCTTTGGAGTCGGGGCAGGGTTTAGAGGTTACTGAGACTGGCAGTTTCGAGGGTTGCCCCTTCCAGGGTGGTGACGGAGGCATTTAAGTCCATTTGTCTTGCCATAGCACCGGAGTCTGACCAGTGGGCCCCACTCCTCTTTTCCTGCTTTTCCGGCTGTCCTGGTTTCTTTTTGTGAGGCCGGGGTTTTGGGGGATGACTCGCCCCTGGGGCCTGATGTGGAGGTTCTCGGGGTTGGGGAGGAGCTGACTTGGGAGCCTTGGGCCCTGTTGGACCCCACCTGAGTTTTCCAACCTTCAGAGTGGGGCTTTCTGTTACAAGAAGTGAGGTTTTCCTTCCCCTCCCTCTGCGTACGAGTTGGATTTGCTCGTACACTCAAACCCAGCTCATCCCCAGGTTCGGTTCCATATCCCTGTGTGACCTTTGGTTCCGTCCTTCTGGAGGTTTTCGATTTCCCGCATCTTGCCTACTGAGGTGCAGGTGGCCATTGCGGCTTACCTCCTGTGTGACCTGGAATATGCCTCCGTAATGGATCAGTTTTCCTTCAGGTTTTGGTCTTCGTCTCCATACTAGGTTCGTTATGAGATTCTGTGGGTCATCCTGACTTGCGGATTGCTTGTTGGATGCTTGGAGTGCTTTCTGTCATGCCCACATGCTTGAGTGGCATGCTGCGGTATGTGAGCGTGATTCAGCTTCGCATACCCCTCCCTGTCGGCTGCACTTGTGGCTGGGGACTTGCGAGCACGTGGCTTGCTGGCTTCAGTCTTGGGTTTCTTTTCTCTCCTGGAGCTGTCTTCAGATTGGCTTGTGGAGGATGTAGAGGTGCTTGGGGCCGTTCCTGGGTCTGGTGCCTTGGTCTCAGCTGCTCGTTTGTTGTCTGCGCTGTTGAAGCTGTTTGTGCTGATCCTGTGGGCTACAGTTTCACGGTTTCTCACTGGGTGTCTCGTGTGTTGGCAGGTTGTGCTCGCTTTCTCTTTGGAATCTGCTTGGACCCTGGCTCTTAGGTTTTCTTCGCCCTTTTGTCCCTTGGTGTTTGCGAACTCTAGGGTTAAGTGGTATCTGCAGGCGGCTTCTTTCAGCTGTTGTCCGATGTTCGACTTGTTGGTTCTTCGGGGTTCTGGGAGGACTCCTCCCAGAGGGGTCGTGCCAGGGTTAAGGCTCCACTCGTCGGGGTAGGCCACTGGTGTCAGGTTTGAAGCCGGCACCGCCTTTGGAACCGTCTGCGTCTGGTTGGTGCAGTGATCGCTCTGTGTGCAGGTCGGGTTCTCGTAAGGGGCGTTGGCTCTTTCGCGGTTCGCCCCATTGACAGGGCAATGGGGGGAGAGGCTTGCTCTGTTTGCTCATGCCTAGTCTCGCGGTTTGTGGGCTTTTCAAATCATTTCCAACAGCCTGCGGTGGGGTTTTGGTGGACCCTCCTCCTTCGGGCTGTTGGGGGTTATCTTGTATTGAGATGATTTCGGGGCTTTTTAGTGTCCCCGCGGCCCGGTCCTCGACGAGGCCTCTACCCCCAGGAAGCAGCCCATGACAGCTGACTAACACCCAGGTACCTATTTTACTGCTAGGTAACAGGGGCATAGGGTGAAAGAAACTCTGCCCATTGTTTCTCGCCGGCGCCCGGGATCGAACCCGGGACCACAGGATGACAAGTGCAGCGTGCTGTCCGCTCGGCCGACCGGCTCCCGCAGGCCTCTTCTCCTGCACTCTGTCAGGTCATATCAGAGCGAGTGCAGTTGGGCGTGGACAAAACAACAACGTCTCTCAAGTGGGTTTCCCGCCTGTTTCCAGTTTTGAAATGGGACTGTGCGGACATGCAGTTCATTCTGGACTTGTTCCGTCTGAATCCCTGGGTTTCTTGCCCTTCCTTTTGGATGACCACTCTGTCCCAGGTCAGGCTTCTTTTGGAGCCGGATGCTCAGATGGTGTCCCTGGACCTCAAGAATGCATATTGGCACATCCCGATTCATCCGGGATTCAGGGACTGGCTCGGTTTTGTTGTGGGGCATCTTGGTTACCGCTTTTGTTGTCTCCCATTCGTGTTGAACCTGCTCCTTGCATGTTCACAGGCCTCACCCGGGTCGTGGTGGCCCGTCTGCGTCTCTTAGGTGTTTGGATGTTGGCCTACCTTGATGACTGGCTGGTCTGGGCTCCCAGCCGTCCATATGTCTGCTTGCCAGGGATTTGGTTCTTTCTCAGCTAGCCGGGTTCAGGTTCCTGGTTAACTGGCAGAAGTCCCATCTGGTCCCCTCCCAGGTTCGGACTAGGCTGGGTCTTGTGTGGGACTCTCGGACTGCTTCCTTGTCTCTCCCTCTGAAATCTCTCCTTCGGCTGCGGTCTACCATATGCTTGTTTCTGGGGGGGCTCCCAGGTCATGTGGTGGTTGCTCGAGAGTCTGTGCAAGAGCCTGAACTTTGTGATGATGGTCTACCCGCCGGGGTCAGGTTTGGCTTCATTGGCCGTTCTGGTTCCTTCAGGGACATCCCTTCCGCTTCTCACGATCGGTGGGGTCCACCGCTGGGGGCCTTGCATTGGCTGGTGCGTCGCCAGCTTCCTCTTCGGGTTTTTCAGTGGTTCAGTGGCTTGGCGCCTACCCGAGCCCTCGCTCGATGTGTTCACAGATGCGCCGTCTTTTGGCTGGGGTTTTGTGACCAGTGCTCACCAGGCCAGCCAGGGGCAGTGGGTGTCCGTCCTTCCATCGGCCCCACAGCACAGTGCGGGAGTTCGCGGCAGTGTGGTTTTCACTTTGGAGAGTTCTGGCAGCCCGCGGATCGATGATCTGGCTCTATTTGGACTGCTCCACGGTGGTTCATTGCCTAAACTGAGGGGGTTCATTGCGTCCTTGGCTCTTTGGGCAGGTTGCTTCAGGTGACTCGTTTGCTGAGTTCTTGGGGTTTGGTTCTCCTGGCTGTTCACGTCCAGGGGGGTGTCCAACGTCCTGGCAGACGGCCTGTCCTGGTTCATTCCCCTGTCCATGGAATGGACGGTCAATGCCGACTCATTCCGTTATCTCTGCCAGATGGTCGGGCGTCCGAAGGTGGACCTCTTCGCGTCAGCATAGTCTAGGCATCTTCTGGTATATGTAACGCCCTTCCCCAACTGTGAGGTCGTTGGGATCGATGCCTTCTGGCAGGAATGATCGAGGAGAGGGGGGGTGTTCCTATACCATTTCCCCCAGTTCAGCTGTTGCTCCAGGTCCTAGCTTGCTTAGAGACTTACCAGGAAAGAGTAGTCCTCTTGGCCACATGGTGGCCGGCCCAGTCTTTGTTTCAGGTGCTGCTTGCTCGGTGTCCAAATTCAGAGGTTTCCCGCAGCTCTGCCTCTTTCAACAGATCGGTCCGGTCTGTTACGAGACTGGTTCGCTCTCCTCCTTGAGTCTTCACGTTTGGTCTTTTTGACTCGAGTCTTTCACCAGCTGTATGGTGATCAGGTGACTTCTTTGATGGTGTCCCACCTGCCGGCTTCGTCTTGGAGGCAGTATGAAGTTTCCTGGCGGTCCTTAAATTTTGTTTTGTCTCTTCGCCGCTGTACTTCGCTTTCTGTTAAGGTTGTTTTGTCCTTTCTCTCGTGGTTGTTTCAAGCTTGTCATCTTATGCCAAATACTGTCGCCTCGTATTGTGCAGCATTGGTGGAGCTGCTGCAGCTTGCTTCTGATATTGATGTTACTTCTTCACCATTTCGCAAGCCGTCTCAGGCCTTGTTTCACCTCTGGTCTGCTCATGTGCCACCTGAGCTGTCCTGGTCTTTGGACAGAGTGCTCTCTTATCAGTCTTCTAATCGGTTTGTTGTGATCTCTACTGTTCAGGATTGTTTCTGGGGGGAGCCCCATCGGCTCCCCGGAGCTATCCCAGGCTGATACGCTAATGTCAGACTTTGGCATCAGTCATGTGTATGGAGTTCTTAGACCTACCGGGGACCACAGCCAGAACTGGGCCCCCTCAGAGAGGCAAGTGGAGCAATGGCCTATAGAAACCCCCGTGGGGTTGGAAGCATTCTATGTCTGCCATCGACTGGAACAGGCACCCAGAAAGGTAAGCGTCTCAAAACAAACCCCTATTCTGGTTAAAATTGCTATAAATTGAACTAGTGGATAGAACTCCCCAACCGAAAACAAGCAAACTAGTGTGACATCACATATCGCCTTTCCTGCTGTCTGTGCATCTCCCCCCTCCACAGGAGGGGGAAGGGGAAGCCCCAGACCCTCTACGCCGGCTACCCACACCTCAGTTCTTGAGGCTGATGCTATAGGCGAAAGTCATGTGCTCTGGCTCCAGTGTCACTACTGCACTGTGCTTCGGGTGTGGTGTTTGTTTTTGTGGGTGCGAGAGCCAGGAGTTATCTTCAGTACTCGTGCGGCATGCGCCTAGGGCTGCCTTCCCTAGGTGCCCTGTAAGTACTGCCCTTGGGACCACCTTCCACAGGCTCTCAGGATCTGCCTCTGCTGGTCCGTTTTACCTTTTCGGTTTTTCGGCCACCTGTTGGGCTCTTGGGTGTTCTGTTCTTCCTTGTTACCTGCAGGTAAGAGGCAGTTTGCACTGGTAGGGGCGCAGGGTGCTGCACAGCTTTGTATTTCCAACATAGCGGCCAACTCTGTTCCTTGGGGTTCGCTGTCCTCTTGCGTGTTTTTTTTTTTTTTTTTGCCTGGTGGGGTGGTTCTGCCCTATTATTCCATTGGTGTTTGCTCTTCCATGGTTCTCCTCGGTGGCGCCCCCTGCTAGGTCCCCATGAGTGTACACGTCTCTGGGGTACAGCTATAGAAGTTTGCTTGCCGGTTTGGGCGCCGGTTAGCAGTGCCCTGCCTGGGACTACCTGAGCGCGAGTCCTTTTAAAGTAAACACTCAGGACCCTGGAAATCTCCTAGGGGGCGCGTGGGTCCGATGGATGTGGCCCCAGAGTCCCTGCTCGCTGTGTGCGAGTTTGAGGGTTGCTCGGTCCCCTTGTCTCAGGGTGACCCTCATTGTTTTTGCCTCTGCCACGCTGCCTGTTTGGTCGGTGATCCTTTTGACCCTGAGTCATGTGAGTGTTGCTGCTTGCTAGTGACTCAATTTACCCAATCCTCTGATGATTCTATTCGGGTACAGGCGACGCATGCGTTGCAAGTTAAGTTTCTTCTGTTGCAATGCGCTCGGTTGGTTGCTCACCCGGGTGCCCCGGGGCTGCCCCGCTTTGCTTTTTGAGACCCAGACTTGGGGGTGGGGGTCGCTTCGATCCTGGTTCAGTCTGCACCTCATCGTCCTTCCTCTTCTGTTCGTTCTGCCTCCCCCCCCCCCCTGCTTCTGGCCCCAAAGCATCTGAGGGTTTTGGAGTTGGAGCAGGGGTTACTTGATCTTGAGACTCGGGCAGCTTCAGGGGATGCCCCTTCTGGGGTGGCGGCAGAGGCATTCAAGTCTTGTCTCCCAGCCAAAGCTTCTGGGCCTGACCAGTGGGCCCCCTTTCTTCCGGCTTCTACGGCTGCTCCGTCCTTGTCTTGGTGGGGTCGGGGCTTGGGGAGAGGACTAGGCCCCGGGTCCTGCGGTGAAGAACCTCAAGGCTGGGGAGGGGCTGACTTGGGGGCCTTGGGCCCCGCTGGACCCTACCTGGGTTTTTCTTCCCTCTGAGCGGGGCTTATTGTTACAAGGTGTGGGGTTTTCTTTTCCCCCATCTGCGTATGAGTTGGATTTGGTGTCGGCCCCTCCTCGGGTTCGGTTCCATGTTCCCCCGGGTACGTCGGTTCCTTCTTTCCGGAGGTGTTCGGCTTATTGCATCCAACCTGGTGTGGTGCGGGCAGCCCTTGCAGCTTACCTCCTGCGTGACCTGGATTATGCCTCGGAAATGGATCCGTCCGAGTTCAGGTTTGGGAATTCGTTCCCTTTCTAGCTCCGTTTCAAGGTTCCAGAGTCTTCCTGGCTAGCAGACTGCCCCTTGTTTGTTCTGGATTCCTGGCATTCCTTCTGTCGTTCCCGCACGCTGGAGTGGCGGGAAGCTTCCACGGTGCTTCAGGTTTTCCTGGGGGGGGGGGGGGATCTTGCATACCTGAATGAGTGCTTGTTTGCCCCTGCCCTTCCCCGCGATGTGGGCGTTGTTCAGCTCCATGTACAGGTTCCCACACTTTTGGCGGCGCTCATAGCGGAGGACTTGTGCGCCCGGGATCTTTTGGCTTCGGTCTTGCGGGTTCTTTTCCCTCCTGGAGCTGTCCTCGGATTGGCTCGTGGAGGATGTGAGGAAACTTGGGTTCGTCCCGGGGTCCGGCGCCTTGTCCTCGGCAGCGCGTTCATCAGCTGCCTTGTTGAAGCTTTTCACGCCGATTTTGCGGGATGCGGTTTCCCTGTTTTATGCTTCCCGTCTCGCATGTCGGCAGGCGGTGCTGGGTTTCTCCGTGGAATCTGCTAGGGCTCTGGCTCTTAGGCGGTCTTCGCTTTTTTGTCCTCTTCTTTGTGGGAGTCGGCCGTGGCGCAGTTTATTCAGGCTGCGTCGTCGGCTTGTCGTCCGATGTCGGACTTGTTGTTTTTCCGGGGGTCCCGGATTGGGTCTTCCCGGAAGGGTCGTGCCAGGGCTCGGGGTTCCTCTCGTTGTGGTAGGCCACTGGTGTCAGGTTCAGGTTCGGCTTCGGCTTCGGACCCGCCCTCGTCTGGTAGGCTTGTGTTTGCTCTTTGCGGGGTTCTGGGTCTCGTAAGGGGCGCCGGCCCTTTCGCGGTTTGCCCCATTGATGGGACGATGGAGGGGGGCGGCTTGGGCTGTTCGCCCACGCCTGGTCCCATGATTCGTAGGCGTTTCGGGTCGTGTCTGTCGGCCTACGGTGGTGTTGGGAGGACCCCGTCCTTGGGGAGTCGGGGCTGGCAGGGCAGGTTTCTTCCCCTGCGCTCTGTCAGGTCATCTTGGATTGGGTTCACTTGGGCGTCGTCGAAACGATGACATCCCTCAGATGGGTTTCCCATCCGTTTCCGGTCCCGAAATGGGACTGCGCAGACCTGCGGTTCATTCTGGACTTGTCCTGTCTGAACCCCTGGATTCATTGCCCCTCCTTTCAGATGACTACGTTGTCTCAGGTTCGGCTCCTCTTGGAGCCGGGCGCTTGGATGGTGTCCCTGGACCTCCGGGACGCTTATTGGCATGTCCCGATTCATCCGCAGTTCAGAGACTGGCTCGGTTTTGTTGTGGGGCATCCGAGTTACCGCTTTTGTTGTCTCCCATTCGGGTTGAACCTCGCGTGTTCACATGCCTTACGTGGGTCGTGGTAGCCCGTTTGCGTCTCCTAGGTGTTTCGGGTGTTGGCCTACCTTGACGACTGGCTGGTTTGGGCTCCCAGCCAGTCGGCTTACTTGCTAGCCAGGGATTTGGTTCTTTACCAGCTCGCCAGATTCGGGTTCTTGGTGAACTGGCGGAAGTCCCATCTGGTCCCCTCTCAGGATCGAACTTGGCTGGGTCTCGTTTGGGACTCTCGACCGCCTCCTTATCTCTCCCTCCGGAGTCTCTCCTACGGCTGCGGTCCCGCCTTCGTCTATTTCTGGTGGGCCCTCGGGTCACCCTGCGGTTGCTCGAGGGCCTGTGCACAAGCCTGAACTTCGCGATGGTATTCTACCTGCCGGGTCGGGTTTGGCTTCGTCGACTGTTCTGGTTCCTTCGGGGTCACCCCGTCACTGGCCGACGGCCTGTCTCACTTCGTTCCCCTCTCCACAGGGTGGACAGTCGACGACGATTCCTTCCGTTGGCTTTGCCAGACGTTCGGGCGCCCCGAGGTGGACCTCTTCGCGTCGCCGTGGTTGTGGCGTCTTCCCGTATATACGGCGCCCTTCCCCGATCGCGAGGCCGGTGGGGTCGATGCCTTTCGGCTGGACTGGTCGAGATGGGGGGTTCCTGTATCTCTTTCCCCTGGTTCGGCTGTTACTCCAGGTACTTATCGCTTGGAGACTTACCAGGGGAGAGTTGTCCTTCTGGCCCCTTGGTGGCCGGCCCAGCCACCGCTGCTTGCTTGGTGTCCAAACCCGAGGGTTTTTCCGCGGCTCCACCTCTTTCAGCAGATCGGGCCGGTATGTCACGTGGCTGGTTCGATCTTCTCCTCGAGTCTTCGCGTATGGGGTTTTTGACTCGAGTCTATCATCATCTCGATGGTGATCAGGTGGCCTCTTTGTTGGTGTCCCACCTGAGGGCTTCTTCTCAGTGGCAGTATGAAGTTTCCTGGCGGTCCTTCTGTTTCTTTTTGCGTCTTCGTCGTGTTAGTTTGTTGTCTGTTAGAGTGGTCTTGTCCTTTCTCTCTTGGTTGTTTCAGGACCGTCATCGTATGCCTAACACTGTTGTCTCGTATCATGCGGCGTTGGCGGAGCCACTTCTTCTTACCTTCGCTATCGATGTTACGTCTGCGCCGTTTTGCAAGCTGTCTCGTGCCTTGTTTCACCTCCGGCCTGCTCATGCGCTGCCTGAGCCGTCCTGGTCTTTGGACAGAGTGCTCACTTACCTTTTGTCTCCTAGTTTTGTTGTGGCCTCTTCGGTCCGGGATTGTTTCTCCAAGGCTCTTTTCTTGTTGGCATCAGCCTCTGGGGGTCGGGTTGGGGAGCTTCGTGCTCTCCTCCGGCACAGGGGTTTCTGCTCTTTTGGTCGTGGAGTTTGTTTTGTTCGCTTGCAGCCGTCTCCTTCTTTTCTGGTGAAGAATGAGACTGCTGTGTTCCAGAGTGGTCCGTGGGTGGTTGATGCTTGGTTGGTCAGGCCGGGGGTGCATCATGTTTTGTGTCCGGTTGCGGCGCTTCGCCGTTATTTGCGCGCCATGGCTTCTGTGTCCGGGGACGCGCTTTGGTTGATCCAGTTTCCCTTCTTCCCTGTTCGCGGGTTCGGGTCTCCCAGGTAGTCCGCAGCGTTATCAAGTCCAGCCAGCCTGCGGTCTAACCCCGTGCCCATGATGTCTGTAAGTTTGCGGCTCTTGCTGCCGTCTTTGGGAATATGTCTTGGTCTGATATTTGGGTGCGGGGTTTTTGGCGATCGAACAGGGTCCTGCTGCTCGTTACCTCGTGAATGTCCCTGGGCCCCGTCGGGCCTGTGTTGCTTTGGGTCGCGGTTGCAGCCAGTTGTCTCGACTTCGAGTTGAGGAGTGAGCGACGACCACCTCCCAGGTATGTCCCTCTTTTTCTGTCTGTGGATAGTTCGCTCCGGGGAGCCGATGGGGCTCCCCCCAGAAAACTAGCATTGAATGTAATGAAACGCCATTTCTGGGCGAGTCCCGGAGGCTTCCTGGCATCCCTCCCTCCCTACGGTCGGCGTTTTTTTCACGTTTTTTGACATCCAGCTTCAAGAACTGAGGTGTGGGTAGCCAGCGTGAAGGGTCTGGGCTCCCCCTCCCAGGGAGGGGGGAGCTGCGCAGACAGCGGTGCAGGCGACGTGTGACGTCACACTATTTGCTTGTTTTCTGTTGGGGAGTTCTATCCACTAGTTTGGCTTTTGGTAGCAATTTTAACCAAAAGGGGTTTGTTTTGAGGCGCTTACCTTTCTGGTGCCTGTTGCGGTCGATGGCAGACAGAATGCTTCCAACCACACAGGGGTTTCTATAGCCATTGCTCCCCTTACCTCTCTGAGGGGGCCCAGTTCTGGCCGTGGTCCCCTGTAGGCCTAAGAACTCCATACACATGACTGAACCAAAGTCTGACATTAGCATATCACCTGGGAAAGCTCCCGGGAGCCTCCAGGACTCACCGAAAATGGCATTTCATTACATTCAATGCTGTTTTTTTAAGGATCTTGTTAGCATTGGCCTCGTGGGGGTCGGGTTGTGACGCTTCATGCTCTTTCTCCGGTGCAGAGGTTACTGCTCTTTTGGTNCTCTCTCCGTTGTCTCCTCCTCTTCCTCCCCGGACCCCGCCCCCCGCCCACACTCTGGTCTGTTCTCCCGCTTCCTTCCTCCGTCTTGCTCGTTTACCATGCCCCCTAACCCTGACTTTGCTGACCCTGATCCCGACCCTGATATTCTTTAACGTGCTGTGTTGCTCTTTCGCCTTTGTTTCTTCTTTGTTTTCTGTTGTTTCCTTTCTCTTCTCGTCGCTGTCTATTCTTCAATGGAACGTTCGAGGTTATTACGCCAATTTCCTCGAACTCCAACTTCTGATTTCGCGGTTTTCGCCCCTTTGTGTCTGTCTCCAGGAGCGATGCTTGGTGCTCGTCCTGGTCGTTTTCGTGGCTATTCCTTTCTCTCCCCCCCCCCCAGCCGTTGCTGGGGCTCCTATTCTTCTGCTCTCTTGATTCGCGCTGATGTTCCCTTTGTTCCTTTACTTTTTCCTTTGCCCCTCCATTGTTCTGCTGCTCGTATCTTTGTGGGGAATGGTACACAGTTTGTTCCATTTATCTCCCCCCAAGTGTCCCGCTTTCTCTTCCTGATTTGAAACACCTCTTGGACTCCTTGCCGGAGCCTGTGCTCCTGCTGGGTGACTTCAATTGTCGTCATTCTCTTTGGGGTGACGTTTTGACAATACCCGGGTCGCCTTCTTGAGCCGTTTCTCCTCTCTTCTTCCCTGTCTCTTCTGAATTCTGGTGACCCACTCATTTGGACTCTCGGACTCGCACCCTTTCCTGTCTTGATCTTTCTCTCTGCTCTGCTCTTCTTCTCTTTACTTAGATTTCACGTGGCAGGTTCTTGATGACCTCCATGGCAGTGATCATTTCCCTATCCTTGTTTCCTTTTTCTCTTTTCGCCCTTCCCTCTCTTTTCCTAGGTGGCAGTTTGCTAAAGCGGACTGGAACCTATTTACCCTCAGTGCTGCTCTCTCTGACCTCTCCCTTCTGCTCTCCCTCGCGCTCTCCTCCTTTTTCATGACACTGTCTTCAACGCTGCCCTCCGCTCTGTTCCTCGCTCTTCCTCTCGGGGTCCACGGAAGTGCGTTCCCTGGTGGAATGCGGACTGTGCTCGGGCTGTCCGCTGTAAGCGTGCAGCCTGGAAGAGGCACCTCCGTCGGCAGACAACCGATTCTTTTCTTTTCTTTCGGAAAGCGAGTGCGGTGGCCCGTAGGGCCATCCGTACGCTAAATGTGATTGTTGGACTTCTTATGTCTCCACAATTACGTCCGAAACTCCCCTGCCACAGATCTGGAAGCGTATCCGCAAGATAGGGGTAAGTTCGTTCCCGATGTTTCCCCAGTCCTTCACCTCCGTGGTACTCTTGTGGCGGACCCGTTGCAGGTCGCTACCGAACTAGGTTCCCACTTTTCTTCTGTTAGCTCTGGTCTTCATCTTCCCCAATCTTTCCTTCTTCGTAAACCTGTTCTTGAGTCTCGTCCTTTAGATTTCTGCACTCATCTTCGACTTTCCTATAACGATCCCTTCTCTCTCTCTGAACTTCGTTCTGCCCTGGCCCTCTGCGGTTCTACGGCGGCGGGCTCCGATGGTATTCATTATGAGATGCTTCGCCATCTCCCTCCGTGCACGTCTCAGTATTTACTGAGTCTGTATAATCGGATCTGGGAGTCGTCGTCAGTCCCTGAGGACTGGCTCGATGCCGTTGTCCTCCCTGTTCGCAAACCAGGGTCTCTGGGAACTCCCCTAAGGACTTTCGCCCTATTGCCCTCACAAGTTGTGTCTGCAAACTCTTTGAACGTATGGTTAACGTTCGTCTGATGTGGTTCCTGGAACACCATCACCTCCTCTCCCCTTCTCAATTTGGTTTCCGCAAGTGCCGCAGCACGACAGATGTCCTGGTGAACTTGGAGGTCTATATTCGTACTGCTTTTGCTGCGAAGACCTCCGTTGTTGCCGTCCTTTTTGACCTGGAAAAGGCTTACGACACCACTTGGCGTTATCATATTCTATCCCAGCTTCATTCTTTTGGCCTTCGTGGTCATCTCCCTCTCTTTCTCGCAGCTTCCTCTCTCGTCGTTCCTTTCGGGTGTGCTTTGGTACCGCTCTCTCTGCCTCTTTTCAGCAATACGAAGGTGTGCCCCAGGGAAGTGTTCTGAGCACTACTCTTTTTCTGGTTGCCCTCTATGGTCTTCTTTCCTCTCTTCCTTCAGGTGTTTTCTCCGCTCTCTATGTTGATGATCTTACCCTTTGCTGTCAGGGTGATGATTCACCTCTCCTTCAGCGCCGGCTTCAACTTCCGATTGATGTCGTGTCGTCTTGGGCCACTGATCATGGCTTCAAGTTCTCTGCTTCTAAGACTTGTGCCATGTCTTTTACTCGGAAACGGGTCGTTCTTCATCCCTCTTTGTCACTTTATGGTCATCCCCTTGAGTACAAAGATTCCGCGAAGCTTTTGGGGTTATTCCTTGACACTCGTTTGTCTTGGTCTCCCCATATTTCTTACCTCCGTGTTGAGTGCTCCAAGGCCCTTACCCTCCTTCGAGTGTTGTCCCATACTTCTTGGGGAGCGGATAGGCGCACTCTCCTTGCTTTGCAGTCCTCTCTCGTCCTGTCTAAGCTCGATTATGGTTGCCCTGCTTACTCTTCTGCTTCTCCTTCTGCTCTTCGCCGTCTTGATGCTTTGCACCATACCGGGCTGCGCCTCAGTTCTGGTGCCTTTCGTTCGTCTCCCGTCCTTAGCTTGTATGTTGACACTGGCTTCCTATCTCTTCAGGACCGCCGTGATCGCTACTGTCTTCGCTATCTTGCGTGGTCCTTGCAACATCCTTCCTCTCGCCTCTGTCGTGCTTTAACTTTTACCCCTCCTGCGGTTCCTGTACCTCCTCACCACCTCCCTCTTTCTGTCCAGTTATCTCGCTTACAGGATTCTCTTTCCGTTCGTGTTTCTACTGTTTCTCCTCGTGTTGTTCCTTCTTTGCCCCCGTGGAGAGTCCCCCTTCCGCAATTTTGTACGTCCTTGACCCACATCACTAAAGCTTTTACCCCTCCTACGGTTCTAAAACGCCTTTTCCTTGAGAACTTTTCTTCTCACTCCCGCTCCGTTTCTGTCTTCACCGATGGGTCTAAGTCTGCGGACGGTGTTGGCTACTCTGTTGTTTTTCCTGATCGCACTTATATGTGTCGCTTACCTCCAGAGACTAGCATCTTTACGGCAGAGCTTTATACTATTCTCTATGCTCTTCGTCTCCTGCTTTCTCATTGTCAGTCTTCTTTTGTGGTTGTTGTTGACTCTCGTAGTGCCCTCATGGCTCTCGAGTCCTTTAATCTGGTTCATCCAGTAGTTGTCGAGATCCAGCATTGGCTGTTTCTTGTTCACAGCAAGTTTAAGTCGGTTGAGTTGTGTTGGGTTCCCAGCCATATTGGTGTGTCTTTAAATGAGCGTGCGGATGCTGCCGCCAAGGAAGCTGTCCGCTCTTGTCCCATCTCTCGTAAAGGTATCCCTTATTCCGACTTTTTCCCGGTTATCCATTCCTCCATCCTTACCCGTTGGCAGGCTTCTTGGTCGTCTGTTACTGGTTACAAACTCCGTACTCTTAAATGTTGTGTTTCCTCGTGGCCATCCTCCTACCACCGTAACCGGCGGTGGGAAACTGCTCTGGCGAGGTTGCGTATTGGCCATACTCGCTTAACCCATGGTCACTTGATGGAGCGCCGCCCTGCTCCTTATTGTCCTAATTGCATTGTCCCTCTTACGGTCATGCATGTCCTTCTTGAATGTCCTGACTTCCGGGACGAGTGTATGTCTTGCTTTCCGACTGCCCTCGCGGTCACTTGTCCCTCAATAGAATTCTTGGTGACTCTGATACTTTTGATATCGTTCGCCTTATGCGTTTTTGTTCTCGTATTGGCATCCTTGGTGATATTTAGCGCCCTCTGATTATTCCACACATTTGATGGTGCTACATAGCCTTCCCGGTTTGGTGCCTTCTTTTGATAATTACTTACTTACTTTCGCAATACAAAGGAATGAACCAATTTTTTCCACCCATATGGATATGGATTTGATCAGACCGTGTTCATACATCATGCATGCAACAGCCAACAGCTGGCTTAATCATCGGTTTGGCACTAACTTGGAATGCAATTGTACAATGAACTTTATTTCATTTTCGTTATATAAAACATATCTTGCCTGAATGTTACTTGAAATATTACGGACACTTCAACAACTTTGGAAATACCGGAGCCCTGCATTTAAAGACCTGGGTACAGCCCCATATAGGTCGTTAAGTCGGGTAGGTACTGTAAATCCATTTCAAAGCTCGACCATTTTGTGAGAACATTTCTCCAGACGTAGTACATCTCTCACGAGAATCACGAGCACACAAAACTAGTAAACTAATTAATACAGTCGTACCTTCATTTACGATCATAATCTGTTCCCAGAGACACGTCAACCAAAACGAATTTTCCTATAAGAAATAATGTAAATTGAATTAATCAATTCCACACCCCCCAAAAATATTAACTTAAAAATACATTTTATACCGAATAACACTAATTTTGTACAAGCTATAATACATTATGTATAGCTTACCTTGAACGAGGACTCTTGTTGGCGTATAGAAGATGGTGAGGAGGTCGGGAGGAGGAGGAGAGGTGTTAGTGTTTGGAAGGGGGTCCCCTTCCATTATAACATGAGGCAGTGAGGACTTTTCTAGGGTACTCTCTCTCCTATGTTTTGCCTGCATACCACTAGAACCTGCTTGTGGCTCTCTGCTTGTTTTTCTCACTAAAAACTTGTCTAGCGACACTTAATTTCCCTACGTTGTAACGTTGTAACTTCACTTGGCTGAAGTGAGACATCGCATTGTCATTAATCATTAAACTGCTCAGTACGTCATATGACGTGCTGAGTAACTTGCCCAAAATTGCGCATCACGTCATATGACGTGTTGGAGTACTACACAAGATTTAAATGGCCCACAGATATACAAGGTTCACCTCACCTTCATCAGGGCTCTTGTTAACCCTCAAACCGCTATGGGGTCCAAATGGCTTTAACACCCACAGGCACAACAACAAAAAAATCCAATTTTTTTTTCTTTTTAATCTCTCTATTTGTGTTCCCTGAGCACGTGAAAAATAATAACAAAATTTAATTGTACTTACCAACACTGTAAATGAGCCGAGAAGATGAGCGATGACATCACACCTCATCTTTGTTGGACCGCTGTGCGCCCATGGTAAGTCAGGTGCGATGGAGGAAGAGCCCGAGTTGCCGCGAATTTATTTTTGCGTTATTATTTACAGTATCTATGGCGTATTTTACACCCATTTTTTTCACTGGTGTGGTTCAATATGTTCTCACATGAATATTTATAAACATAAAACTGTTGTCAATGTATATTGTATCCACATATTAGTGTCACAAGTATTTGCACAAAAATGTCTTATTTCTCAATAAAATATACAATTTCTTATGATTTATTTTCACTATATACACCCACTTATTCTGTATTTACAAGTTTTGGCACCAGTCTTGGACATTTAGAAGTCATCAAGACTGTGATACTCATTAAAACATTTGGTTTGGCACAGAGGGACCTGACACGCTTATGCACCAAGTCATCACCATTTTTCTTTTTTGTTCCCTCTTGGTTGTTGACCAGCGTACAATACACGCACGCTGGCCTACTGCACGCTTTCCAGTTGGTGGTAAAAACCTTAGATTGTGTGTCATAAAGGCATCCCTGTAAGCAAGCCTGGGTGTTGGAGCATGGTGTAATACCGGGTTCAGAATGGGCCTCTGTATGCCAGGAATTACTTTGCCAAACTTCTGTAGTACCTGTGTTACTACAGTAAAATTGAATGAACGGAAATTACGTTCACCACCTGCTTTGACAAGATACATATTGTAACTGTTCAGCATTGTTACATCAACAAAGTGGAAAAACATTTTTCTGGGGGGAGTCCCTACGGCTCCCCGGAGCTATCCATGGCTGATATGGATATTCTAACTATTTTGCATCAGTCGATGTGGGTGGAGTTCTAGCCTACCGGGGACCACGAGCCAGAACCTGGCCCCCTCACAGAGGCACGGGGAGCAATGGCCCATAGAATGCACATGTGATTTGGAGCATTCTATATCTGCCATCGACCAGGACAGGCACCCAGAAAGGTAAGCGCCACAAAACAAACCCCTATTCTGGTTAACAACAAAAATTAACAAACGAGTGGACAGAACTCCCCAAAAGAAAAACGAGCAAACTAGCATGACGTCATATGAGCCACGCCGCATGTCTGCGCAGCTCCCCCCTCCCCGGGAGGGAAGGGGGAGCCCCAGACCCCCGCGCCGGCGATCCACACCCCAGTTCCTTGGCTGATGGGATCGTGCATGGTCGTGTGGCTCCAGCTCCAGTCTTGTCTCGGCACTGTGATTTGTTTTCAGTGCTGCTCTTATGGTGGTCGTGTGAGCTGGGAGTAGTATTCTCAGGTACTCGGGCTGCATGTGCTTAGGGTCACCTTCCCTGAGTGCCCTGTAAGTACCGCCCTTGGGGCTTGGGGTTACCTTCCACAAGTCACCTTGGGTCTACCTCTGTTGGCTTTTCCCTGCTTGGCGTTTGGCCGCCCTGAGTGTTTGGGGGTTTTACTCCCTTGCTTACCTTGGGGTAAGTGGTAGTTATAGCACTGGTGGGGCGCAGGGCACTGCGTAGCTAGTTTTCACCTATAACAGCGGCCGGCTCTGTTCCCTCTGGGTACGTTGTCCACTTGGGTGGTTTTTCTTTTCTTTTTGTTTTTGCCTGGTAGGGGGGTCTGCCTTGTTCCCCTTATGTTGGGGTCGTTTGTGTGGTGGCACCCCGTGCTTCGCCCTCGCGAGTGGACACGTCCCGTGGGTTCAGCTTTTAGCAGATTGTTTGGTAGTTTGGGTAGCCGGTTAGCAGTGCCCTGCCTGGGATAACCCTTAGCAGACCCAGTCTAGGGGCCCTGGAAAACCCCGCGGGGGCTCTTGGGTCCGATGGAGGAGACCCTTGCGTCCCCTCTCGCTGTGTGCGAGTTTGAGGGTTGCTCTGTCCCCTTGTCTCAGGGTGACTTTCATTGTTTTTGCCTCCGTCATGCTGCCTGTTGGGTCGGTGACACATTCGACCCCGAGTCCTGCGAGCTATGTTGCTTGTTTGTGACTCAATTCACCCAGTCTGCTGATGAATCACTTCGGGTGCAGGCAGCTCGTGCGTTGCAAGGTAGGTTTAGGTTATTGGAATGCGAGCGGACTCTTGCTTCCCTGGAAGCCCCGCGGCTGCCCCGCTTTGTGTATAGGGACCCAGGCTTTGGGGTGTTGGTCTCTTCGGCCTTGGTTCTGCCTGCACCCCCTTGTTCTTCCCCTTTGGTGGTTCATTCTGCCCCCCCCCCTACTTCTGGCCCCAAGCGTCTGAGGGCTTCGGGGTTGGGGTGGGGTTTAGAGGTTTCCGAGACTCGGGCAGTTTCGGGGGTTGCCCTGTCCAGGGGGGGCTACGGAGGCATTCGAGTCTGTTCCTCCTGGCACTGCTCCGGGGTCTGACCAGTGGGCCCCTTCTCTTCCGGAGCTTTCGGCTGCCCCGGCTTTTTCTTGAGGCCGGGGCTTTGGAGGACGACTCGGCCCCGGGGCCTGGTGTAGAGGCTCCTGGGGTTGGAGAGGAGCTGACTTGGGGGCCTTGGGCTCCATTGGACCCCGCCTGGATTTTCCGTCCTTCTGAGCAGGGCTTACTGTTGCAAGGAGTGGGGTTTTCCTTTCCCCCCTCTGCGTACGAATTGGACTTTGGTTCTGCTCCTCCCCGGGTTCGGTTCCGTGTCCCTGTGGGTTCTTCGGTTCTGTCTTTCTGAAGGTTCTCGGCTTCCCGCATCTCTCCGTCTGAGGTGCGGTCGGCCTTGGCGGCTTCCCTCCTGCGTGACCCGGAGTACGCCTCCATAATGGATCTGTCTTGCTTCAGGTTTGGATCTTCGTGTCCTTACTGGGTTCGTTATGAGGTTCCGGGGTCGTCCTGGCTTGCAGACTGTCCCTTGTTTTCTCTGGATGCTTGGGACTCGTTCTGTCGAACCCGCATGTTTGAGTGGCGTGAGGTGTTGACGGTGGTCCAGGTTTACCTGGGGGGCGATTTTGAGCACCTTAATGAGTCTTTTCGCTCCTGCCCTTCTGCGGGATGTTGGTGCGGTGCAGCTCCATGTGCAGGTTCCTTCCCTGTCGGCTGCTCTTGTGGTGGAGGATTTGTGCGCTCGTGGCTTTTTGGCTTCGGTCCTGCGTTTCTTTTCCCTCCTGGAGCTATCTTCGGATTGGCTTGCGGAGGATGTTGAGGCGCTTGGGGCCGTTCCAGGGTCTGACGCCATGGTCTCCACTGCTCGGGCGTCGTCTGCCATGTTGAAGCTTTTTCCGCCTATCCTGCGGGAGGCGTTGCTGCGGTTTTTCGCTGCGCGCTTCGCGTGTCGTCAGGTGGTCCTTGCTTCCTCCTTGGAATCCGCTTGGGCCCTGGTTCTTAGGTTGTCTTCTCCCTTTTGTCCTTTGCTTTTTGAGGCTTCTGCGGTAAATCATGATATTCAGGCAGCTTCTTCCTCTTGCGCCCTATATCTGAGTTGTTGGTTCTCCGGGGGAACCGGGGGGTTCCTTCCCGGCGGGGTCGTACCAGGGCGCGCGGTTTCGTTCGTCGGGGTGGGCCACAGGAGCCGGTTCCGTGCCGGTGCCGCCTGCGGTCCCGCCTGTGCTTGGTCGGCGCGGTGTTCGCTCTGCGCGCAGGTCGGGTTCTCGTAAGGGGCAGCGGCCCTTTCGCGGTTCGCCCCGTTGACGGGGCGATGGGGGGGAAGCTGTCTCTGTTTGCTCACGCCTGGTTTCACGATTTGTGGGCTTTTCGGGTCGTTTCTCGCGGCCTGCGGTGGCGTTGGGTGGCTCTGCCTCCTGCAGGGGGTTCGGGGCTGACTGGGCAGGCTTCCTCTCCTGCGCTCCGTCGAGTCATCTTGGAGTGGGTACGCTTGGGCGTAGTCGAAATGACTCCTTCCCTCAGGTGGGTCTCCCGCCTGTTTCCAGTTCCGAAACGGGACTGTGCGGACCTGCGGTTCATTCTGGACTTGTCCCGTCTGAACCCTTGGGTTTCTTGCCCCTCGTTTCGGATGACCACTCTGTCCCAGGTCTGGGTTGCTTGGATGGTGTCCCTGGACCTCAAGGACGTGTATTGGCACGTCCATATTCATGTGGGGTTCCGGAACTGGCTCGGTTTTGTTGGTGGGCGTCAGTGCTACCGCTTTCGTTGTCTCCCCTTCGGTTTAACCTGGCACCTCGCGTGTTCACACACCTTACCCGGGTCTGGTGGCCCTCTGCGTCTCTTAGGTGTTCGGGTGTTGGCTTACCTCGACGACTGGCTGGTTTGGGCTCCCAGTCGGTCCGCGTGTCTGCTTGCCAGGGATTTGGTGCTTTCCAGCTAGCCTTTCGGGTTCTTGGTGAACTGGCGAAGTCCCGTCTGATGCTCCCCTTTTCGGTCCTGGCTGGGTCTAGTGTGGGACTCTCGACCACTTCCTGTCTCTTCCTCCGGAGTCTCTCCGTCGGCTGCAGTCTCGCCTAGGTCTGTTCTGGGGGCTCCCGGGTCACCCGGTGGTTGCTCGAGTTTTTGCGGCAGCCTGAACTTCGCGATGTTGGTCTACCCGCCGGGTCGGGTTTGGCTTCGTCGGCTGTTCTGGTTCCTTCGGGA
>WNGS01056789.1:6938-40825 GCA_020271785.1 Procambarus virginalis
ATGGTACAGTGAACTAGAGTGGCAGCACAACACCACAGTAGTGATGGTGGTGGTACAGTGAACTAGAGTGGCAGCCCCAACACCACAGTAGTGATGGTGGTGGTACAGTGAACTAGAGTGGCAGCACAACACCACAGTAGTGATGGTACAGTGAACTAGAGTGGCAGCACAACACCACAGTAGTGATGGTACAGTGAACTAGAGTGGCAGCACAACACCACAGTAGTGATGGTGATGGTACAGTGAACTAGAGTGGCAGCACAACACCACAGTAGTGATGGTACAGTGAACTAGAGTGGCAGCACAACACCACAGTAGTGATGGTACAGTGAACTAGAGTGGCAGCACAACACCACAGTAGTGATGGTGGTGGTACAGTGAACTAGAGTGGCAGCACAACACCACAGTAGTGATGGTACAGTGAACTAGAGTGGCAGCACAACACCACAGTAGTGATGGTACAGTGAACTAGAGTGGCAGCACCACACCACAGTAGATGGTGATGGTGATGGTACAGTGAACTAGAGTGGCAGCACAACACCACAGTAGTGATGGTGGTGGTACAGTGAACTAGAGTGGCAGCACAACACCACAGTAGTGATGGTACAGTGAACTAGAGTGGCAGCACAACACCACAGTATGATGGGGTGGTACAGTGAACTAGAGTGGCAGCACAACACCACAGTAGTGATGGTGATGGTACAGTGAACTAGAGTGGCAGCACAACACCACAGTAGTGATGGTACAGTGAACTAGAGTGGCAGCACAACACCACAGTAGTGATGGTACAGTGAACTAGAGTGGCAGCACAACACCACAGTAGTGATGGTACAGTGAACTAGAGTGGCAGCACAACACACAGTAGTGATGGTACAGTGAACTAGAGTGGCAGCACAACACACAGTAGTGATGGTGATGGTACAGTGAACTAGAGTGGCAGCACAACACCACAGTAGTGATGGTGGTGGTACAGTGAACTAGAGTGGCAGCACAACACCACAGTAGTGATGGTGATGGTACAGTGAACTAGAGTGGCAGCACAACACCACAGTAGTGATGGTGGTGGTACAGTGAACTAGAGTGGCAGCACAACACCACAGTAGTGATGGTGATGGTACAGTGAACTAGAGTGGCAGCACAACACCACAGTAGTGATGGTACAGTGAACTAGAGTGGCAGCACAACACCACAGTAGTGATGGTACAGTGAACTAGAGTGGCAGCACAACACCACAGTAGTGATGGTGGTGGTACAGTGAACTAGAGTGGCAGCACAACACCACAGTAGTGATGGTACAGTGAACTAGAGTGGCAGCACAACACCACAGTAGTGATGGTACAGTGAACTAGAGTGGCAGCACAACACCACAGTAGTGATGGTGGTGGTACAGTGAACTAGAGTGGCAGCACAACACCACAGTAGTGATGGTGGTGGTACAGTGAACTAGAGTGGCAGCACAACACCACAGTAGTGATGGTACAGTGAACTAGAGTGGCAGCACAACACCACAGTAGTGATGGTACAGTGAACTAGAGTGGCAGCACAACACCACAGTAGTGATGGTGGTGGTACAGTGAACTAGAGTGGCAGCACAACACCACAGTAGTGATGGTGGTGGTACAGTGAACTAGAGTGGCAGCACAACACCACAGTAGTGATGGTACAGTGAACTAGAGTGGCAGCACAACACCACAGTAGTGATGGTGATGGTACAGTGAACTAGAGTGGCAGCACAACACCACAGTAGTGATGGTGATGGTACAGTGAACTAGAGTGGCAGCACAACACCACAGTAGTGATGGTGGTGGTACAGTGAACTAGAGTGGCAGCACAACACCACAGTAGTGATGGTACAGTGAACTAGAGTGGCAGCACAACACCACAGTAGTGATGGTGATGGTACAGTGAACTAGAGTGGCAGCACAACACCACAGTAGTGATGGTGGTGGTACAGTGAACTAGAGTGGCAGCACAACACCACAGTAGTGATGGTGGTGGTACAGTGAACTAGAGTGGCAGCACAACACCACAGTAGTGATGTGGTGGTACAGTGAACTAGAGTGGCAGCACAACACCACAGTAGTGATGGTACAGTGAACTAGAGTGGCAGCACAACACCACAGTAGTGATGGTACAGTGAACTAGAGTGGCAGCACAACACCACAGTAGTGATGGTACAGTGAACTAGAGTGGCAGCACAACACCACAGTAGTGATGGTACAGTGAACTAGAGTGGCAGCACAACACCACAGTAGTGATGGTGGTGGTACAGTGAACTAGAGTGGCAGCACAACACCACAGTAGTGATGGTACAGTGAACTAGAGTGGCAGCACAACACCACAGTAGTGATGGTGGTGGTACAGTGAACTAGAGTGGCAGCACAACACCACAGTAGTGATGGTGGTGGTACAGTGAACTAGAGTGGCAGCACAACACCACAGTAGTGATGGTGGTGGTACAGTGAACTAGAGTGGCAGCACAACACCACAGTAGTGATGGTGGTGTACAGTGAACTAGAGTGGCAGCACAACACCACAGTAGTGATGGTGGTGGTACAGTGAACTAGAGTGGCAGCACAACACCACAGTAGTGATGGTGATGGTACAGTGAACTAGAGTGGCAGCACAACACCACAGTAGTGATGGTGGTGGTACAGTGAACTAGAGTGGCAGCACAACACCACAGTAGTGATGGTGATGGTACAGTGAACTAGAGTGGCAGCACAACACCACAGTAGTGATGGTGGTGGTACAGTGAACTAGAGTGGCAGCACAACACCACAGTAGTGATGGTGGTGGTACAGTGAACTAGAGTGGCAGCACAACACCACAGTAGTGATGGTGGTGGTACAGTGAACTAGAGTGGCAGCACAACACCACAGTAGTGATGGTGATGGTACAGTGAACTAGAGTGGCAGCACAACACCACAGTAGTGATGGTGATGGTACAGTGAACTAGAGTGGCAGCACAACACCACAGTAGTGATGGTGGTGGTACAGTGAACTAGAGTGGCAGCACAACACCACAGTAGTGATGGTGGTACAGTGAACTAGAGTGGCAGCACAACACCACAGTAGTGATGGTGATGGTACAGTGAACTAGAGTGGCAGCACAACACCACAGTAGTGATGGTACAGTGAACTAGAGTGGCAGCACAACACCACAGTAGTGATGGTGATGGTACAGTGAACTAGAGTGGCAGCACAACACCACAGTAGTGATGGTACAGTGAACTAGAGTGGCAGCACAACACCACAGTAGTGATGGTGGTGGTACAGTGAACTAGAGTGGCAGCACAACACCACAGTAGTGATGGTACAGTGAACTAGAGTGGCAGCACAACACCACAGTAGTGATGGTGGTGGTACAGTGAACTAGAGTGGCAGCACAACACCACAGTAGTGATGGTGGTGGTACAGTGAACTAGAGTGGCAGCACAACACCACAGTAGTGATGGTGTGGTACAGTGAACTAGAGTGGCAGCACAACACCACAGTAGTGATGGTGGTGGTACAGTGAACTAGAGTGGCAGCACAACACCACAGTAGTGATGTGTGGTACAGTGAACTAGAGTGGCAGCACAACACCACAGTAGTGATGGTGATGGTACAGTGAACTAGAGTGGCAGCACAACACCACAGTAGTGATGGTGATGGTACAGTGAACTAGAGTGGCAGCACAACACCACAGTAGTGATGGTACAGTGAACTAGAGTGGCAGCACAACACCACAGTAGTGATGGTGATGGTACAGTGAACTAGAGTGGCAGCACAACACCACAGTAGTGATGGTGGTGGTACAGTGAACTAGAGTGGCAGCACAACACACAGTAGTGATGGTGGTGGTACAGTGAACTAGAGTGGCAGCACAACACCACAGTAGTGATGGTACAGTGAACTAGAGTGGCAGCACAACACCACAGTAGTGATGGTGGTGGTACAGTGAACTAGAGTGGCAGCACAACACCACAGTAGTGATGGTACAGTGAACTAGAGTGGCAGCACAACACCACAGTAGTGATGGTGGTGGTACAGTGAACTAGAGTGGCAGCACAACACCACAGTAGTGATGGTGATGGTACAGTGAACTAGAGTGGCAGCACAACACCACAGTAGTGATGGTACAGTGAACTAGAGTGGCAGCACAACACCACAGTAGTGATGGTGGTGGTACAGTGAACTAGAGTGGCAGCACAACACCACAGTAGTGATGGTGGTGGTACAGTGAACTAGAGTGGCAGCACAACACCACAGTAGTGATGGTGGTGGTACAGTGAACTAGAGTGGCAGCACAACACCACAGTAGTGATGGTGGTGGTACAGTGAACTAGAGTGGCAGCACAACACCACAGTAGTGATGGTGGTGGTACAGTGAACTAGAGTGGCAGCACAACACCACAGTAGTGATGGTGGTGGTACAGTGAACTAGAGTGGCAGCACAACACCACAGTAGTGATGGTACAGTGAACTAGAGTGGCAGCACAACACCACAGTAGTGATGGTGATGGTACAGTGAACTAGAGTGGCAGCACAACACCACAGTAGTGATGGTACAGTGAACTAGAGTGGCAGCACAACACCACAGTAGTGATGGTGGTGGTACAGTGAACTAGAGTGGCAGCACAACACCACAGTAGTGATGGTGTGGTACAGTGAACTAGAGTGGCAGCACAACACCACAGTAGTGATGGTGGTGGTACAGTGAACTAGAGTGGCAGCACAACACCACAGTAGTGATGGTGGTGGTACAGTGAACTAGAGTGGCAGCACAACACCACAGTAGTGATGGGTGGTACAGTGAACTAGAGTGGCAGCACAACACCACAGTAGTGATGGTGGTGGTACAGTGAACTAGAGTGGCAGCACAACACCACAGTAGTGATGGTGGTGGTACAGTGAACTAGAGTGGCAGCACAACACCACAGTAGTGATGGTACAGTGAACTAGAGTGGCAGCACAACACCACAGTAGTGATGGTGATGGTACAGTGAACTAGAGTGGCAGCACAACACCACAGTAGTGATGGTACAGTGAACTAGAGTGGCAGCACAACACCACAGTAGTGATGGTGTGGTACAGTGAACTAGAGTGGCAGCACAACACCACAGTAGTGATGGTGGTGGTACAGTGAACTAGAGTGGCAGCACAACACCACAGTAGTGATGGTGGTGGTACAGTGAACTAGAGTGGCAGCACAACACCACAGTAGTGATGGTGATGGTACAGTGAACTAGAGTGGCAGCACAACACCACAGTAGTGATGGTGATGGTACAGTGAACTAGAGTGGCAGCACAACACCACAGTAGTGATGGTGATGGTACAGTGAACTAGAGTGGCAGCACAACACCACAGTAGTGATGGTACAGTGAACTAGAGTGGCAGCACAACACCACAGTAGTGATGGTGTGGTACAGTGAACTAGAGTGGCAGCACAACACCACAGTAGTGATGGTGGTGGTACAGTGAACTAGAGTGGCAGCACAACACCACAGTAGTGATGGTACAGTGAACTAGAGTGGCAGCACAACACCACAGTAGTGATGGTGGTGGTACAGTGAACTAGAGTGGCAGCACAACACCACAGTAGTGATGGTACAGTGAACTAGAGTGGCAGCACAACACCACAGTAGTGATGGTACAGTGAACTAGAGTGGCAGCACAACACCACAGTAGTGATGGTGGTGGTACAGTGAACTAGAGTGGCAGCACAACACCACAGTAGTGATGGTACAGTGAACTAGAGTGGCAGCACAACACCACAGTAGTGATGGTACAGTGAACTAGAGTGGCAGCACAACACCACAGTAGTGATGGTGGTGGTACAGTGAACTAGAGTGGCAGCACAACACCACAGTAGTGATGGTGGTGGTACAGTGAACTAGAGTGGCAGCACAACACCACAGTAGTGATGGTACAGTGAACTAGAGTGGCAGCACAACACCACAGTAGTGATGGTGGTGGTACAGTGAACTAGAGTGGCAGCACAACACCACAGTAGTGATGGTACAGTGAACTAGAGTGGCAGCACAACACCACAGTAGTGATGGTACAGTGAACTAGAGTGGCAGCACAACACCACAGTAGTATGGTGATGGTACAGTGAACTAGAGTGGCAGCACAACACCACAGTAGTGATGGTGGTGGTACAGTGAACTAGAGTGGCAGCACAACACCACAGTAGTGATGGTGGTGGTACAGTGAACTAGAGTGGCAGCACAACACCACAGTAGTGATGGTGGTGGTACAGTGAACTAGAGTGGCAGCACAACACCACAGTAGTGATGGTGGTGGTACAGTGAACTAGAGTGGCAGCACAACACCACAGTAGTGATGGTGGTGGTACAGTGAACTAGAGTGGCAGCACAACACCACAGTAGTGATGGTACAGTGAACTAGAGTGGCAGCACAACACCACAGTAGTGATGGTGGTGGTACAGTGAACTAGAGTGGCAGCACAACACCACAGTAGTGATGGTACAGTGAACTAGAGTGGCAGCACAACACCACAGATGGTGATGGTACAGTGAACTAGAGTGGCAGCACAACACCACAGTAGTGATGGTACAGTGAACTAGAGTGGCAGCACAACACCACAGTAGTGATGGTGATGGTACAGTGAACTAGAGTGGCAGCACAACACCACAGTAGTGATGGTACAGTGAACTAGAGTGGCAGCACAACACCACAGTAGTGATGGTGGTGGTACAGTGAACTAGAGTGGCAGCACAACACCACAGTAGTGATGGTGGTGGTACAGTGAACTAGAGTGGCAGCACAACACCACAGTAGTGATGGTGGTGGTACAGTGAACTAGAGTGGCAGCACAACACCACAGTAGTGATGGTGGTGGTACAGTGAACTAGAGTGGCAGCACAACACCACAGTAGTGATGGTGGTGGTACAGTGAACTAGAGTGGCAGCACAACACCACAGTAGTGATGGTGGTGGTACAGTGAACTAGAGTGGCAGCACAACACCACAGTAGTGATGGTGGTGGTACAGTGAACTAGAGTGGCAGCACAACACCACAGTAGTGATGGTACAGTGAACTAGAGTGGCAGCACAACACCACAGTAGTGATGGTGATGGTACAGTGAACTAGAGTGGCAGCACAACACCACAGTAGTGATGGTACAGTGAACTAGAGTGGCAGCACAACACCACAGTAGTGATGGTGGTGGTACAGTGAACTAGAGTGGCAGCACAACACCACAGTAGTGATGGTGGTGGTACAGTGAACTAGAGTGGCAGCACAACACCACAGTAGTGATGGTGGTGGTACAGTGAACTAGAGTGGCAGCACAACACCACAGTAGTGATGGTGGTGGTACAGTGAACTAGAGTGGCAGCACAACACCACAGTAGTGATGGTGGTGGTACAGTGAACTAGAGTGGCAGCACAACACCACAGTAGTGATGGTGGTGGTACAGTGAACTAGAGTGGCAGCACAACACCACAGTAGTGATGGTACAGTGAACTAGAGTGGCAGCACAACACCACAGTAGTGATGGTACAGTGAACTAGAGTGGCAGCACAACACCACAGTAGTGATGGTGGTGGTACAGTGAACTAGAGTGGCAGCACAACACCACAGTAGTGATGGTGGTGGTACAGTGAACTAGAGTGGCAGCACAACACCACAGTAGTGATGGTACAGTGAACTAGAGTGGCAGCACAACACCACAGTAGTGATGGTGGTGGTACAGTGAACTAGAGTGGCAGCACAACACCACAGTAGTGATGGTACAGTGAACTAGAGTGGCAGCACAACACCACAGTAGTGATGGTACAGTGAACTAGAGTGGCAGCACAACACCACAGTAGTGATGGTGGTGGTACAGTGAACTAGAGTGGCAGCACAACACCACAGTAGTGATGGTACAGTGAACTAGAGTGGCAGCACAACACCACAGTAGTGATGGTGGTGGTACAGTGAACTAGAGTGGCAGCACAACACCACAGTAGTGATGGTGGTGGTACAGTGAACTAGAGTGGCAGCACAACACCACAGTAGTGATGGTACAGTGAACTAGAGTGGCAGCACAACACCACAGTAGTGATGGTGGTGGTACAGTGAACTAGAGTGGCAGCACAACACCACAGTAGTGATGGTACAGTGAACTAGAGTGGCAGCACAACACCACAGTAGTGATGGTACAGTGAACTAGAGTGGCAGCACAACACCACAGTAGTGATGGTGGTGGTACAGTGAACTAGAGTGGCAGCACAACACCACAGTAGTGATGGTACAGTGAACTAGAGTGGCAGCACAACACCACAGTAGTGATGGTGGTGGTACAGTGAACTAGAGTGGCAGCACAACACCACAGTAGTGATGGTGGTGGTACAGTGAACTAGAGTGGCAGCACAACACCACAGTAGTGATGGTGGTGGTACAGTGAACTAGAGTGGCAGCACAACACCACAGTAGTGATGGTGGTGGTACAGTGAACTAGAGTGGCAGCACAACACCACAGTAGTGATGGTACAGTGAACTAGAGTGGCAGCACAACACCACAGTAGTGATGGTACAGTGAACTAGAGTGGCAGCACAACACCACAGTAGTGATGGTGATGGTACAGTGAACTAGAGTGGCAGCACAACACCACAGTAGTGGTGTGGTACAGTGAACTAGAGTGGCAGCACAACACCACAGTAGTGATGGTGGTGGTACAGTGAACTAGAGTGGCAGCACAACACCACAGTAGTGATGGTGGTGGTACAGTGAACTAGAGTGGCAGCACAACACCACAGTAGTGATGGTGGTGGTACAGTGAACTAGAGTGGCAGCACAACACCACAGTAGTGATGGTACAGTGAACTAGAGTGGCAGCACAACACCACAGTAGTGATGGTGGTGGTACAGTGAACTAGAGTGGCAGCACAACACCACAGTAGTGATGGTGGTGGTACAGTGAACTAGAGTGGCAGCACAACACCACAGTAGTGATGGTACAGTGAACTAGAGTGGCAGCACAACACCACAGTAGTGATGGTACAGTGAACTAGAGTGGCAGCACAACACCACAGTAGTGATGGTGGTGGTACAGTGAACTAGAGTGGCAGCACAACACCACAGTAGTGATGGTACAGTGAACTAGAGTGGCAGCACAACACCACAGTAGTGATGGTGATGGTACAGTGAACTAGAGTGGCAGCACAACACCACAGTAGTGATGGTGGTGGTACAGTGAACTAGAGTGGCAGCACAACACCACAGTAGTGATGGTGATGGTACAGTGAACTAGAGTGGCAGCACAACACCACAGTAGTGATGGTGGTGGTACAGTGAACTAGAGTGGCAGCACAACACCACAGTAGTGATGGTACAGTGAACTAGAGTGGCAGCACAACACCACAGTAGTGATGGTGGTGGTACAGTGAACTAGAGTGGCAGCACAACACCACAGTAGTGATGGTGGTGGTACAGTGAACTAGAGTGGCAGCACAACACCACAGTAGTGATGGTACAGTGAACTAGAGTGGCAGCACAACACCACAGTAGTGATGGTGGTGGTACAGTGAACTAGAGTGGCAGCACAACACCACAGTAGTGATGGTGGTGGTACAGTGAACTAGAGTGGCAGCACAACACCACAGTAGTGATGGTACAGTGAACTAGAGTGGCAGCACAACACCACAGTAGTGATGGTACAGTGAACTAGAGTGGCAGCACAACACCACAGTAGTGATGGTACAGTGAACTAGAGTGGCAGCACAACACCACAGTAGTGATGGTGGTGGTACAGTGAACTAGAGTGGCAGCACAACACCACAGTAGTGATGGTGGTGGTACAGTGAACTAGAGTGGCAGCACAACACCACAGTAGTGATGGTGGTGGTACAGTGAACTAGAGTGGCAGCACAACACCACAGTAGTGATGGTGGTGGTACAGTGAACTAGAGTGGCAGCACAACACCACAGTAGTGATGGTGGTGGTACAGTGAACTAGAGTGGCAGCACAACACCACAGTAGTGATGGTGGTGGTACAGTGAACTAGAGTGGCAGCACAACACCACAGTAGTGATGGTACAGTGAACTAGAGTGGCAGCACAACACCACAGTAGTGATGGTGGTGGTACAGTGAACTAGAGTGGCAGCACAACACCACAGTAGTGATGGTGGTGGTACAGTGAACTAGAGTGGCAGCACAACACCACAGTAGTGATGGTGGTGGTACAGTGAACTAGAGTGGCAGCACAACACCACAGTAGTGATGGTGGTGGTACAGTGAACTAGAGTGGCAGCACAACACCACAGTAGTGATGGTGGTGGTACAGTGAACTAGAGTGGCAGCACAACACCACAGTAGTGATGGTGATGGTACAGTGAACTAGAGTGGCAGCACAACACCACAGTAGTGATGGTGATGGTACAGTGAACTAGAGTGGCAGCACAACACCACAGTAGTGATGGTGGTGGTACAGTGAACTAGAGTGGCAGCACAACACCACAGTAGTGATGGTGGTGGTACAGTGAACTAGAGTGGCAGCACAACACCACAGTAGTGATGGTACAGTGAACTAGAGTGGCAGCACAACACCACAGTAGTGATGGTGGTGGTACAGTGAACTAGAGTGGCAGCACAACACCACAGTAGTGATGGTGGTGGTACAGTGAACTAGAGTGGCAGCACAACACCACAGTAGTGATGGTGGTGGTACAGTGAACTAGAGTGGCAGCACAACACCACAGTAGTGATGGTACAGTGAACTAGAGTGGCAGCACAACACCACAGTAGTGATGGTACAGTGAACTAGAGTGGCAGCACAACACCACAGTAGTGATGGTGGTGGTACAGTGAACTAGAGTGGCAGCACAACACCACAGTAGTGATGGTACAGTGAACTAGAGTGGCAGCACAACACCACAGTAGTGATGGTACAGTGAACTAGAGTGGCAGCACAACACCACAGTAGTGATGGTGGTGGTACAGTGAACTAGAGTGGCAGCACAACACCACAGTAGTGATGGTGGTGGTACAGTGAACTAGAGTGGCAGCACAACACCACAGTAGTGATGGTGGTGGTACAGTGAACTAGAGTGGCAGCACAACACCACAGTAGTGATGGTGGTGGTACAGTGAACTAGAGTGGCAGCACAACACCACAGTAGTGATGGTGGTGGTACAGTGAACTAGAGTGGCAGCACAACACCACAGTAGTGATGGTGGTGGTACAGTGAACTAGAGTGGCAGCACAACACCACAGTAGTGATGGTACAGTGAACTAGAGTGGCAGCACAACACCACAGTAGTGATGGTGGTGGTACAGTGAACTAGAGTGGCAGCACAACACCACAGTAGTGATGGTGGTGGTACAGTGAACTAGAGTGGCAGCACAACACCACAGTAGTGATGGTGGTGGTACAGTGAACTAGAGTGGCAGCACAACACCACAGTAGTGATGGTGGTGGTACAGTGAACTAGAGTGGCAGCACAACACCACAGTAGTGATGGTGGTACAGTGAACTAGAGTGGCAGCACAACACCACAGTAGTGATGGTGGTGGTACAGTGAACTAGAGTGGCAGCACAACACCACAGTAGTGATGGTGGTGGTACAGTGAACTAGAGTGGCAGCACAACACCACAGTAGTGATGGTGGTGGTACAGTGAACTAGAGTGGCAGCACAACACCACAGTAGTGATGGTACAGTGAACTAGAGTGGCAGCACAACACCACAGTAGTGATGGTACAGTGAACTAGAGTGGCAGCACAACACCACAGTAGTGATGGTGGTGGTACAGTGAACTAGAGTGGCAGCACAACACCACAGTAGTGATGGTGGTGGTACAGTGAACTAGAGTGGCAGCACAACACCACAGTAGTGATGGTACAGTGAACTAGAGTGGCAGCACAACACCACAGTAGTGATGGTACAGTGAACTAGAGTGGCAGCACAACACCACAGTAGTGATGGTGGTGGTACAGTGAACTAGAGTGGCAGCACAACACCACAGTAGTGATGGTACAGTGAACTAGAGTGGCAGCACAACACCACAGTAGTGATGGTACAGTGAACTAGAGTGGCAGCACAACACCACAGTAGTGATGGTGGTACAGTGAACTAGAGTGGCAGCACAACACCACAGTAGTGATGGTGGTGGTACAGTGAACTAGAGTGGCAGCACAACACCACAGTAGTGATGGTGGTGGTACAGTGAACTAGAGTGGCAGCACAACACCACAGTAGTGATGGTGGTGGTACAGTGAACTAGAGTGGCAGCACAACACCACAGTAGTGATGGTGGTGGTACAGTGAACTAGAGTGGCAGCACAACACCACAGTAGTGATGGTGGTGGTACAGTGAACTAGAGTGGCAGCACAACACCACAGTAGTGATGGTACAGTGAACTAGAGTGGCAGCACAACACCACAGTAGTGATGGTGGTGGTACAGTGAACTAGAGTGGCAGCACAACACCACAGTAGTGATGGTGGTGGTACAGTGAACTAGAGTGGCAGCACAACACCACAGTAGTGATGGTGGTGGTACAGTGAACTAGAGTGGCAGCACAACACCACAGTAGTGATGGTGGTGGTACAGTGAACTAGAGTGGCAGCACAACACCACAGTAGTGATGGTGGTGGTACAGTGAACTAGAGTGGCAGCACAACACCACAGTAGTGATGGTGGTGGTACAGTGAACTAGAGTGGCAGCACAACACCACAGTAGTGATGGTGATGGTACAGTGAACTAGAGTGGCAGCACAACACCACAGTAGTGATGGTGGTGGTACAGTGAACTAGAGTGGCAGCACAACACCACAGTAGTGATGGTACAGTGAACTAGAGTGGCAGCACAACACCACAGTAGTGATGGTACAGTGAACTAGAGTGGCAGCACAACACCACAGTAGTGATGGTGGTGGTACAGTGAACTAGAGTGGCAGCACAACACCACAGTAGTGATGGTACAGTGAACTAGAGTGGCAGCACAACACCACAGTAGTGATGGTACAGTGAACTAGAGTGGCAGCACAACACCACAGTAGTGATGGTACAGTGAACTAGAGTGGCAGCACAACACCACAGTAGTGATGGTGGTGGTACAGTGAACTAGAGTGGCAGCACAACACCACAGTAGTGATGGTACAGTGAACTAGAGTGGCAGCACAACACCACAGTAGTGATGGTGGTGGTACAGTGAACTAGAGTGGCAGCACAACACCACAGTAGTGATGGTGGTGGTACAGTGAACTAGAGTGGCAGCACAACACCACAGTAGTGATGGTACAGTGAACTAGAGTGGCAGCACAACACCACAGTAGTGATGGTGGTGGTACAGTGAACTAGAGTGGCAGCACAACACCACAGTAGTGATGGTACAGTGAACTAGAGTGGCAGCACAACACCACAGTAGTGATGGTACAGTGAACTAGAGTGGCAGCACAACACCACAGTAGTGATGGTGATGGTACAGTGAACTAGAGTGGCAGCACAACACCACAGTAGTGATGGTGGTGGTACAGTGAACTAGAGTGGCAGCACAACACCACAGTAGTGATGGTGGTGGTACAGTGAACTAGAGTGGCAGCACAACACCACAGTAGTGATGGTACAGTGAACTAGAGTGGCAGCACAACACCACAGTAGTGATGGTACAGTGAACTAGAGTGGCAGCACAACACCACAGTAGTGATGGTGGTGGTACAGTGAACTAGAGTGGCAGCACAACACCACAGTAGTGATGGTGGTGGTACAGTGAACTAGAGTGGCAGCACAACACCACAGTAGTGATGGTACAGTGAACTAGAGTGGCAGCACAACACCACAGTAGTGATGGTACAGTGAACTAGAGTGGCAGCACAACACCACAGTAGTGATGGTGGTGGTACAGTGAACTAGAGTGGCAGCACAACACCACAGTAGTGATGGTACAGTGAACTAGAGTGGCAGCACAACACCACAGTAGTGATGGTGGTGGTACAGTGAACTAGAGTGGCAGCACAACACCACAGTAGTGATGGTGGTGGTACAGTGAACTAGAGTGGCAGCACAACACCACAGTAGTGATGGTGATGGTACAGTGAACTAGAGTGGCAGCACAACACCACAGTAGTGATGGTGGTGGTACAGTGAACTAGAGTGGCAGCACAACACCACAGTAGTGATGGTACAGTGAACTAGAGTGGCAGCACAACACCACAGTAGTGATGGTGGTGGTACAGTGAACTAGAGTGGCAGCACAACACCACAGTAGTGATGGTGGTGGTACAGTGAACTAGAGTGGCAGCACAACACCACAGTAGTGATGGTACAGTGAACTAGAGTGGCAGCACAACACCACAGTAGTGATGGTGGTGGTACAGTGAACTAGAGTGGCAGCACAACACCACAGTAGTGATGGTACAGTGAACTAGAGTGGCAGCACAACACCACAGTAGTGATGGTACAGTGAACTAGAGTGGCAGCACAACACCACAGTAGTGATGGTACAGTGAACTAGAGTGGCAGCACACCACAGTAGTGATGGTGGTGGTACAGTGAACTAGAGTGGCAGCACAACACCACAGTAGTGATGGTACAGTGAACTAGAGTGGCAGCACAACACCACAGTAGTGATGGTGGTGGTACAGTGAACTAGAGTGGCAGCACAACACCACAGTAGTGATGGTGGTGGTACAGTGAACTAGAGTGGCAGCACAACACCACAGTAGTGATGGTACAGTGAACTAGAGTGGCAGCACAACACCACAGTAGTGATGGTACAGTGAACTAGAGTGGCAGCACAACACCACAGTAGTGATGGTGGTGGTACAGTGAACTAGAGTGGCAGCACAACACCACAGTAGTGATGGTGATGGTACAGTGAACTAGAGTGGCAGCACAACACCACAGTAGTGATGGTACAGTGAACTAGAGTGGCAGCACAACACCACAGTAGTGATGGTACAGTGAACTAGAGTGGCAGCACAACACCACAGTAGTGATGGTGATGGTACAGTGAACTAGAGTGGCAGCACAACACCACAGTAGTGATGGTACAGTGAACTAGAGTGGCAGCACAACACCACAGTAGTGATGGTACAGTGAACTAGAGTGGCAGCACAACACCACCAGTAGTGATGGTGATGGTACAGTGAACTAGAGTGGCAGCACAACACCACAGTAGTGATGGTGATGGTACAGTGAACTAGAGTGGCAGCACAACACCACAGTAGTGATGGTACAGTGAACTAGAGTGGCAGCACAACACCACAGTAGTGATGGTACAGTGAACTAGAGTGGCAGCACAACACCACAGTAGTGATGGTGGTGGTACAGTGAACTAGAGTGGCAGCACACCACAGTAGTGATGGTGATGGTACAGTGAACTAGAGTGGCAGCACAACACCACAGTAGTGATGGTGATGGTACAGTGAACTAGAGTGGCAGCACAACACCACAGTAGTGATGGTGATGGTGATGGTACAGTGAACTAGAGTGGCAGCACAACACCACAGTAGTGATGGTGATGGTACAGTGAACTAGAGTGGCAGCACAACACCACAGTAGTGATGGTACAGTGAACTAGAGTGGCAGCACAACACCACAGTAGTGATGGTGGTGGTACAGTGAACTAGAGTGGCAGCACAACACCACAGTAGTGATGGTACAGTGAACTAGAGTGGCAGCACAACACCACAGTAGTGATGGTGGTGGTACAGTGAACTAGAGTGGCAGCACAACACCACAGTAGTGATGGTGGTGGTACAGTGAACTAGAGTGGCAGCACAACACCACAGTAGTGATGGTACAGTGAACTAGAGTGGCAGCACAACACCACAGTAGTGATGGTACAGTGAACTAGAGTGGCAGCACACCACAGTAGTGATGGTGGTGGTACAGTGAACTAGAGTGGCAGCACAACACCACAGTAGTGATGGTGGTGGTACAGTGAACTAGAGTGGCAGCACAACACCACAGTAGTGATGGTGGTGGTACAGTGAACTAGAGTGGCAGCACAACACCACAGTAGTGATGGTACAGTGAACTAGAGTGGCAGCACAACACCACAGTAGTGATGGTGGTGGTACAGTGAACTAGAGTGGCAGCACAACACCACAGTAGTGATGGTGGTGGTACAGTGAACTAGAGTGGCAGCACAACACCACAGTAGTGATGGTGGTGGTACAGTGAACTAGAGTGGCAGCACAACACCACAGTAGTGATGGTGGTGGTACAGTGAACTAGAGTGGCAGCACAACACCACAGTAGTGATGGTGGTGGTACAGTGAACTAGAGTGGCAGCACAACACCACAGTAGTGATGGTACAGTGAACTAGAGTGGCAGCACAACACCACAGTAGTGATGGTGGTGGTACAGTGAACTAGAGTGGCAGCACAACACCACAGTAGTGATGATGGTACAGTGAACTAGAGTGGCAGCACAACACCACAGTAGTGATGGTGGTGGTACAGTGAACTAGAGTGGCAGCACAACACCACAGTAGTGATGGTGGTGGTACAGTGAACTAGAGTGGCAGCACAACACCACAGTAGTGATGGTGGTGGTACAGTGAACTAGAGTGGCAGCACACCACAGTAGTGATGGTGGTGGTACAGTGAACTAGAGTGGCAGCACAACACCACAGTAGTGATGGTGGTACAGTGAACTAGAGTGGCAGCACAACACCACAGTAGTGATGGTGGTGGTACAGTGAACTAGAGTGGCAGCACAACACCACAGTAGTGATGGTACAGTGAACTAGAGTGGCAGCACAACACCACAGTAGTGATGGTGGTGGTACAGTGAACTAGAGTGGCAGCACACCACAGTAGTGATGGTGGTGGTACAGTGAACTAGAGTGGCAGCACAACACCACAGTAGTGATGGTGGTGGTACAGTGAACTAGAGTGGCAGCACAACACCACAGTAGTGATGGTGATGGTACAGTGAACTAGAGTGGCAGCACAACACCACAGTAGTGATGGTGGTGGTACAGTGAACTAGAGTGGCAGCACAACACCACAGTAGTGATGGTGATGGTACAGTGAACTAGAGTGGCAGCACAACACCACAGTAGTGATGGTGGTGGTACAGTGAACTAGAGTGGCAGCACACCACAGTAGTGATGGTGATGGTACAGTGAACTAGAGTGGCAGCACAACACCACAGTAGTGATGGTGGTGGTACAGTGAACTAGAGTGGCAGCACAACACCACAGTAGTGATGGTACAGTGAACTAGAGTGGCAGCACAACACCACAGTAGTGATGGTGGTGGTACAGTGAACTAGAGTGGCAGCACAACACCACAGTAGTGATGGTGGTGGTACAGTGAACTAGAGTGGCAGCACAACACCACAGTAGTGATGGTGATGGTACAGTGAACTAGAGTGGCAGCACAACACCACAGTAGTGATGGTGGTGGTACAGTGAACTAGAGTGGCAGCACAACACCACAGTAGTGATGGTACAGTGAACTAGAGTGGCAGCACAACACCACAGTCCACCACAGTCACCTCCGTAATGTCACTGTGGTTGACTGCTGCCCTCACCACATCCAGGCCGCTCACCACATCACCGAAGACAGGTGACCACTGGTCACCATCCTGGCGGTCCCTGGTGGTGATGGCGAACTGGGCACTCCTGGGACCCCCCCGGCTACACCAGGCCAACACAGCTCCTGCCCGGACTGACTCCCGGTACTGCCCCTGGAGGTGAGGCAGCAGTGGGGCTCCTCCCTACCATCATTACTCTCGTAGTCTCCACCCACCACACTCTCCCCGGCTCACCCTTGCGCCACACCTGCAACAGTTTAGTGTTGCGGTAGGTGTGGCCCCGCTGGCCCGTACACAACAACACAAACTGTCTGGCCAGCGGAGTGTCAGGGGTCAGCCGGATGGTGACCCGCCCTCTTGTTGACCCCGCCCACCCGAGGTCAAGGAACGCCAGGGTGCAGGAGGGCTCCAGCACGCCCACAACCTCACTCTCCTGCAGAAATGAAATAAATCATGCTGATAACTGTATAACACAAATGTTATTATATTAGTTATCATAAATCAGTTAGTAATGTCAGTAAGACTAATGGGTGTAATAAAGTAACCTGGAGGGTGTGGGCGTGGGCGGGCGTGGGCTGACGCAGGAGTGGGTGGAGGTACAGCTGTCCGTCTTGTAGAGTTATCCTGGCGGAGCGGCGGCCATCTTGGTCTTCCTGGACGGCCACACCCGGCCAGCCTCCACCAGCCTCTTGACGGGCTCCCTCATCCTGCGGAGGTCCTCAACCTGTGGACAGTGTCAGCCCCATTATCACCTGTGGTCAGTGTCAACCCCATTATCACCTGTGGACAGTGTCAGCCCCATTATCACCTGTGGACAGTGTCAGCCCCATTATCACCTGTTGGCAGTGTCAGCCCATTATTCTGGAACTGTAGCTCCAGCCACCCTCTACTGGCAGGGGATTGGTGCTGGACCTGTAGCTCCAGCCCCCTCTACTGGCAGGGGGTTGGTGCTGGACCTGTAGCTCCAGCCCCCCTCTACTGGCAGGGGATTGGTGCTGGACCTGTAGCTCCAGCCCCCCTCTACTGGCAGGGTGTTGGTGCTGGACCTGTAGCTCCAGCCCCCCCCTACTGGCAGGGGTTGGTGCTGGACCTGTAGCTCCAGCCCCCCTCTACTGGCAGGGGGTTGGTGCTGGACCTGTAGCTCCAGCCCCCTTCTACTGGCAGGGGGTTGGTGCTGGACCTGTAGCTCCAGCCCCCTCTACTGGCAGGGGGTTGGTGCTGGACCTGTAGCTCCAGCCCCCCCTCTACTGGCAGGGGATTGGTGCTGGACCTGTAGCTCCAGCCCCCCTCTACTGGCAGGGGGTTGGTGCTGGACCTGTAGCTCCAGCCCCCTTCTACTGGCAGGGGGTTGGTGCTGGACCTGTAGCTCCAGCCCCCTATACTGGCAGGGGGTTGGTGCTGGACCTGTAGCTCCAGCCCCCCTCTACTGGCAGGGGGTTGGTGCTGGACCTGTAGCTCCAGCCCCCTCTACTGGCAGGGGGTTGGTGCTGGACCTGTAGCTCCAGCCCCCCTCTACTGGCAGGGGGTTGGTGCTGGACCTGTAGCTCCAGCCCCCCTCTACTGGCAGGGGGTTGGTGCTGGACCTGTAGCTCCAGCCCCTCTCTACTGGCAGGGGGTTGGTGCTGGACCTGTAGCTCCAGCCCCCCCTCTACTGGCCAGGGATTGGTGCTGGACCTGTAGCTCCAGCCCCCCTCTACTGGCAGGGGTTGGTGCTGGACCTGTAGCTCCAGCCCCCCTTTACTGGCAGGGGATTGGTGCTGGACCTGTAGCTCCAGCCCCCCTCTACTGGCAGGGGGTTGGTGCTGGACCTGTAGCTCCAGCCCCCTCTACTGGCAGGGGATTGGTGCTGGACCTGTAGCTCCAGCCCCCCTCTACTGGCAGGGGGTTGGTGCTGGACCTGTAGCTCCAGCCCCCTTACTGGCAGGGGTTGGTGCTGGACCTGTAGCTCCAGCCCCCCCTCTACTGGCAGGGGATTGGTGCTGGACCTGTAGCTCCAGCCCCCTCTACTGGCAGGGGATTGGTGCTGGACCTGTAGCTCCAGCCCCCCTCTACTGGCAGGGGGTTGGTGCTGGACCTGTAGCTCCAGCCCCCCTCTACTGGCAGGGGATTGGTGCTGGACCTGTAGCTCCAGGCCCCCTCTACTGGCAGGGGATTGGTGCTGGACCTGTAGCTCCAGCCCCCCTCTACTGGCAGGGGTTGGTGCTGGACCTGTAGCTCCAGCCCCCCTTACTGGCAGGGGGTTGGTGCTGGACCTGTAGCTCCAGCCCCCTTCTACTGGCAGGGGGTTGGTGCTGGACCTGTAGCTCCAGCCCCCCTCTACTGGCAGGGGTTGGTGCTGGACCTGTAGCTCCAGCCCCCCTCTACTGGCAGGGGGTTGGTGCTGGACCTGTAGCTCCAGCCCCCCTCTACTGGCAGGGGGTTGGTGCTGGACCTGTAGCTCTCCATCCCCCTCTACTGGCAGGGGGTTGGTGCTGGACCTGTAGCTCCAGCCCCCTCTACTGGCAGGGGTTGGTGCTGGACCTGTAGCTCCAGCCCCCTCTACTGGCAGGGGGTTGTTGCTAGACCTGTAGCTCCAGCCCCCTCTACTGGCAGGGGGTTGGTGCTGGACCTGTAGCTCCAGCCCCCCCTCTACTGGCAGGGGGTTGGTGCTGGACCTGTAGCTCCAGCCCCCTCTACTGGCAGGGGGTTGGTGCTGGACCTGTAGCTCCAGCCCCCTCTACTGGCAGGGGGTTGGTGCTGGACCTGTAGCTCCAGCCTCCCTCTACTGGCAGGGGGTTGGTGCTGGACCTGTAGCTCCAGCCCCCCTCTACTGGCAGGGGGATACCTGGTTGATACCTGGTTGATGGGGTTCTGGGAGTTCTTCTACTCCCCAAGCCCGGCCCGAGGCCAGGCTTGACTTGTGAGAGTTTGGTCCACTAGGCTGTTGCTTGGAGCGGCCCGCAGGCCCACATACCCACCACAGCCCGGCTGGTCCGGCTCCTTGGAGGAATAAATCTAGTTTCCTCTTGAAGATGTCCACGGTTGTTCCGGCAATATTTCTTATGCTTGCTGGGAGGACGTTGAACAACCGCGGACCTCTGATGTTTATACAGTGTTCTCTGATTGTGCCTATGGCACCCCTGCTCTTCACTGGTTCTATTCTGCATTTTCTTCCATATCGTTCACTCCAGTACGTTGTTATTTTACTGTGTAGATTTGGGACCTGGCCCTCCAGTATCTTCCAGGTGTATATTATTTGATATCTCTCTCGTCTTCTTTCTAGTGAGTACATTTGGAGAGCTTTGAGACGATCCCAATAATTTAGGTGCTTTATCGCGTCTATGCGTGCCGTATATGTTCTCTGTATTCCCTCTATTTCAGCAATCTCTCCTGCTCTGAAGGGGGAAGTGAGTACTGAACAGTACTCAAGACGGGACAGCACAAGTGACTTGAAGAGTACAACCATTGTGATGGGATCCCTGGATTTGAAAGTTCTCGTAATCCATCCTATCATTTTTCTGGCTGTCGCAATATTTGCTTGGTTATGCTCCCTAAACGTTAGGTCGTCAGACATCATTATTCCCAAATCCTTTACATGCTGTTTTCCTACTATGGGCACATTTGATTGTGTTTTGTACTCTGTATTATGTTTAAGGTCCTCATTTTTACCGTACCTGAGTACCTGGAATTTATCACTGTTAAACATCATGTTATTTTCTGATGCCCAGTCGAAAACTTTATTAATATCAGCTTGAAGTTTTTCAATGTCTTCAGCCGAGGTAATTTTCATACTGATTTTTGTGTCGTCTGCAAAGGATGATACGAAGCTGTGACTTGTATTTTTGTCTATATCTGATATGAGAATAAGGAAAAGCAGCGGTGCAAGGACTGTACCCTGAGGTACAGAGCTTTTAACTGCACTTGGACTAGATTTTATATGGTTGACCGTTACTCGCTGAGTCCTGTTTGACAGAAAACTGAGTATCCAGCGTCCTACTTTACCGGTTATTCCCATTGACTTCATTTTGTGTGCTATCACGCCATGGTCACATTTATCGAAAGCCTTTGCGAAGTCCGTGTATATCACATCAGCATTCTGTTTTTCTTCTAATGCCTCAGTGACTTTATCGTAGTGCTCAAGTAGCTGTGAGAGGCACGATCTTCCCGCTCGAAATCCATGTTGGCCTGGGTTGTGAAGGTCATTGGTCTCCATGAAATTGGTGACCTGACTCCTAATCACTCTCTCAAATACTTTTATTATGTGCGATGTTAGTGCAACTGGTCTATAATTCTTTGCCAATGCTTTGCTCCCTCCCTTGTGTAGAGGGGCTATGTCTGCTACTTTAAGTGCATCTGGTATCTCCCCCGTGTCCAAGCTCTTCCTCCACACTATACTGAGTGCCTGTGCTACCGGCACTTTGCATTTCTTTATAAATATTGAATTCCATGAGTCTGGACCTGGGGCCGAGTGCATGGGCATGTTTTCAATTTCTCTTTCAAAATTTAGTGCGCTCGTGTTGATATCAGTTATATTTACAGGGGTTTGAATATCCCGCATAAAGAAATTGTCTGGATCTTCCACTTTCATGTTGTTTATTGGAGTGCTAAACATGTCCTCATACTGCTTTTTTAGGATTTCACTAATTTCTTTGTCATCCTCCGTGTATGAACCTTCACTTGTACGAATAGGTCCAATACTGGCAGTGTTTTTGCTTTTGATTTCGCATATGTGAAGAAATATTTTGGATTTTTCTTTATTTCCTGAATTGCTTTCTGTTCTAACTGCCTTTCTTCAGTTTCATATGAGTGTTTCAATTTCCGCTCGATTTCTTCAATCTCCCTATTTAAATTATTCCTTCTTTGACGGGAAATTCGTGTCTGCATAAGCAGTTCTGTTATTTTTTTCCTGCGTTTATACTGTCGTCTGCGTTCTCTTTCTACGTTGGATCTCTTTCTGGCTTTCCTCAAAGGAACATGTTTCAGACAGACTTGATACGGACTTCTATTCTTAGAACAGTTTCCCATGGAATGTTTGTAAGTTCCCTGTTTATTATCTCCCAGTCTATCCTTTTATTATTAAATTGAATTTACTGAATAGCCCCTCTCGCTTTATCAACGTTTTAGGTCTATTCTGAGTATTGATGGTCGTTTGCACTTCAATGAGCTTGTGATCTGAATATGTGGTATCTGATATCGTAATGTCTCTGATAATGTCTTCATTGTTCGTAAAGACCAGATCTAAAATATTTTCATTTCTCGTTGGCTCCGATATCTGCTGATGAGTGAAAATTTGTCACAGAATCTAAGTAGTTCTCTAATCTGTGGTTGGTTAGGTCCCGATAGATTCCTGGTATAATATTATTGTTTGCTATTTTCCACCTGAGACTAGGCAAGTTGAAGTCACCTAGGAAGATAATATCAGGTATCGGGTTCTCCAAATTATCAAGGCTATTCTCTATTTTGTTTATCTGTTCTGTGAATTCCTCAGCCGTTGCATCTGGCGGTTTGTATATTAGAATAATCACTAAATTATTTTCTCTATTTTTAATCCCAGTACCTCTACCACCTCATTTGTAACGTTTAGGAGCTCCGAGCATACAAGGTCTTCCCTAATATACAGACCCACTCCTCCATGTGACCTAATTTTCCTATCACACCTGTATAGGTTATATCCTGGAATCCAGATCTCACTGTCCAACAATTCCCCTGCATGGGTTTCTGTGAAAGCTCCAAATACTGCATTTGACTCCGTGAGGAGGCCATTTATGAACTGTACTTTGTTGTTTGTTCTTGTTTTCAGTCCTTGTATGTTGGCAAAGATGAATGAGGTTACTCTATTAGTGATAGTTTGAATGGGAGACTTTTCCGGCAAGCCCATTATGCGTGGACATAATAGTTTGTTCTGACCAGTATGATTGTTGTAGGGCAGTTGCCTGTCGTAGTTGTAGTTTCCTTTCGGTGTGTAATTGTATCTGTAATTCTGGAATGCAAGTGGATCTGGCATCCAGTTCCATACACTCTCCGTGCTCCTCCTTTTGAATTCTCTGTCGGTCTGGTATAAAAAATTTATAGAGTTTCCTCCAAATTCATTTCCTGCTTGCTACTCTTTATGTAGCGTTCCGTGCCTTTCACGTGAAAGTGTGGGCAGCTGAAGTCATAGCATTTTCTGTCCTCCAGTGATGTTTGGCACATGTCAGGATGGAAAAACCTACATATTGATCCAAATCGACACTCACCTTTCCTAAGCATATTTAAACATTTTTGGGATGTTGGTAACTGCATTCTAATCCTTTCTTATTACCAGCATATCTATGTCTGCATATGCCCTTCGCATAAAATTTGCATAAGTCTGTCCTTCTGTTCTGAATTCTCTCTCGGGAACCGTTGTAGTGTCTGTACCTATCGAGCTGTCAGTGCTGTCTGGTACACTTTCTAGTTTACTGTCATCTACATCCGGGCCTACTGCGTCAGAGTTTACAACTTCCTGAGTTTCAGCCTCGGTTTCATCCCTGACTATAGCCTCCGCCCCTGGTATAGTAGAATTGTTGTTGTTACTTTCCCACTCCTTCTGGATGGCTGGTAGGCTTTCAATGAACGATGTTTTCCGTTCATGCGTCATGTTATCTAGAAGTTTTTTTTAGGATATTCCAAGCTGGCTGTTGCAACCCGTCCTCACACAAGACAGCACATATATGACTTAATGCTTAAAGTCCATATGTTGAATGTGATTTAGTACATATGTGGTATATTCCGAGTTAACTTTTTTACCAAGGCCCAAACTCTTCATCACGTACCAATTTACGTCTCACAGTACCCGTCCATCAACGTAGATAGCAGAATAGTCGTGATTGGTTCACTTATAATGAAAATTGTAGTTTTCAGGTCCCACTTGGGTTGTGAAATTTACCTACTATTGTCCATGCTCTTAGAATATTACAAATCAGCTACATCCTATTGAAGGCTCGTAGTTTTTTTTGAGAAATATTAGTTGCTCTTAGTAAATTATAATAAGCACTATAAATTATTACATAGAATTACAGTGCTTCACCAATCAATATAATATACAGTCGTTTGTGCCTTAGAAATATTTAAAGAATGTTCTGTAGGAACGCTAACAGAAAACGATGTTATGTTGTCTATAGGGTAAACTACTGCAAATGGTGTGGTGTCTACTATATATCAACTATAGGATGCGTATAGGGTCCACTAAAACCTTTTAGGTGGGTAAGGGGTCCAATACCACCCGCAGGATGGGTATGGGGGTCACATCCACCCACAGGATGGGCATGGGGATCATCCATCCACCCACAGGAAGGGTATGGGGTCCAATACCTTACACTGGATGTGTATGGCGTCCACTACCACCGACAGGATGTGCATGGGGCTCACAACCACCCACAGGATGGGTATGGGGTCCAATACCACCCACAGGATGAGTATGGCGTCCACTGTCAACCACTGGATGGGTATGGGGCTCCAACCACCCACAGGATGGGTATGGGGTCCAATACCACCCACAGGATGAGTATGGCGTCCACTACCACCCACAGGATGTGTATGGGGCTCCAACCACCCACAGGAAGGGTATGGGGTCCAATACCACCCACAGGATGAGTATGGCGTCCACTACCACCCACAGGATGTGTATGGGGCTCACAACCACCCACAGGATGGGTATGGGGTCCAATACCACCCACAGGATGAGTATGGCGTCCACTATCACCCACAGGATGGGTATGGGGCTCCAACCACCCACAGGATGGGTATGGGGTCCAATACCACCCACAGGATGAGTATGGGGTCCAATAAATTATGTAAAACTAAAATTATGTAAAACTAAACACTACCTGATAAATTCCCTGTATTGATAATTTTGTAACTAGCGTCAAACATTGTTATTTGCTTAGCTAAACGAACTAGAGGGTTCAGTTCCTGAACCGATTATGTGCCTCTGTATTCCTTTACACCACCGCCCACGGGATGGGTATGGGGTGCATAATAAAGAAAGACATAGAAGATATTGAAATTGCATAATACGATTATTGACATTCAATAATAGTAAGATAAAGCAATGAGGACCAAATGGGAGACCAGTGATCAGATGAATATTACAGACTCAAGGGTAGCCTTCTCTTCTTGTATATAAATGAAAAAATAAATTCGTTTGTTTAATTCTAATGCTTGTAGGCAAGAACAGCTGTGAACGCCAGCTAGCGCACAAGTACATGAGCGCCCAAAATACTTTTACACAAAAGACATGTGCAGACAGGCTTGTGACTTCTGACTTCTTTTTTATTGAATAATATTAAATATTAGGCGCTTACCTATAATAGTTATCATTTTATACAAGTATAACTATCACATAATAAATATAAAAGGAGTTTATCCAAAACTGACAGAAGTGTTGTGTTTTGTGCGTTGTATCGTGTTTGCGGGCATTCGGGTGTGTTGTGTTTACGCTGGCGGGCGGCGTCCTTACCAACTCCGAATTATGTCTATTACATCACTAAACTTCATTTAATAACTATATACCTGTTACACTCGACGTCTCGTTTAAAGACAGATTCTTTGGCTAACTTATCATATCTATCATGCATTCGGAGGCCAACATGAGATGGAGACCACATGAAATGGACTCTGTTACCATCCTTAATAATTTTGTTGTATTTGTGTCTAGTTTCGGACACGAGCATGTTACAGTTATGTCTTAAAGAGTTGAGAGCATTTAAGGATGATAAAGAGTCACTTACAAATAATGTGGAGACTATATCCATTGATGGATAATACCTGATTTTATTTACCATTTAGATTAATGGTTAATGACTTAGGTTTAGGTTAGGTTTTTTAATTAAACCAGCCAGAATGAGTGAAGCCATGAAGGGCATTTTTATTAATTAAAGCACCCAAATATTGGGTGCTTCAGGTGTTGTTCCCTCTTGGATGATCTTGTACCTCTCTGTCTCACACCTGTAAGAATGAGTGATATGGTTAAGGGAAAACAAAGTGCAGGCAAGGCAATGGAGGCCACTCTTATTTTTGGGTGATAGGTGCTTCTCTTCAATAGTGTACTTGTTAGGATCCTGTAATATATAAACTATTTAATGGGGTTTAAGACATTTACAAATTTGCCTGAGCCTGAATACTAAAGAAATTAGAATAAATAAATAATGAAAGTTTTCGTTAAAAGTTCAAATGTAAAACACACCAGTACAGTATATGAAAACCATGGAATTGTATACCTGTGAAAGTCGTAAATAGCAAGACTTTACTCAAGTATAAAATTCTGCTGGATAAATGTTTATGAAGAACTGAATTGCAACACACATTTAGGCTGTTAGCTTACCTTGCTTAGATATGAAAGGAAAATTCCACATAACAACTCTTTAGTATGTTCGGTTAAAATCTTAGGGCTAGGACAATAAAATTAGAGAAATTAAGTAAGAGAAATTAGTAAGGGAAATTAGGTAAAATTTATTATACTTAACTTTTATATCATCAGTTTAGTAGTAAATCTTATCATCATCATCTTCACTGTCACAAAGCTCCAGGTAGGACTCAGAATCTCAATTTCCATCTCTCTGGCCTATTTGAAAATATAATAAATTTAATGAACAAATCACATTAACCGTGATGAGTGGTTCGAACCTATGGGCTTGGCATTCCCAGATGCTTGCTGTAGTCGAATGCGCCACAACATGGTCAAAAGAATTGCAACCTAGGGTACTAATGCACCCACAATTCAATTTTTGTTTATTAAGCACCCCCCATACCCATTCCATGGGCGGTTGTGCATGCAGTTTCCTGTGCACTTGGTCTATGTCCTCCAGTAGCTCTACCTCTGATGGCCCTTTCAATACACATAGAATTCATATTATTGTGATATATCAATACACGGAGAAAGACATTGAAATGGGGGCATCAAAGGCAGAACTACTGAATGACAGAGACCAAGTTCATGGGGGAATTGTGTGAAACCTGGTTTGGCTTTAGTGGAAGCCTTGGGATCCTTGTGGGTGCAGTAGTACTCCAAGTTGCAATTCATTTGACCATGTTGTGGCGCAGTGGACTAGAGCATGCATCTGAGAACACTCAGTGCATGGGGTTCAAACCCTCATCACAGTTCCCGTGATATATCACGATACTGTGATTTATCTGTGTACACATTTGATATTACTTGGAATCATACATTTAGGTTAATTAAATTAAATACTATATACTTTATTCAAATTAACCTTATTGTTATAATGAAAAAGTTCAAGCAGTTAATTCAAGGAAATGGTCGCTAATTTATAATGGAAAATATATGTAGTACATGATCTGAACACATAACTAACCTATAAATGCATTATAATACCTTTCACATATAAATGCATTATAATAAGTTTCAAAATAAATAAAATAAATATATATTATTTTTAGTACCTTTCTGAGTCGAGTAACTAATGCACGAGCCAGTCCATCAATTTTCCGATGGTTCCAAAAGACTGCACCCTCTGTGAGTTCTTCTGTTCTTTCTGAGAAAAATATTTATAGCAATTAATGAACTTCTTGAAGAGCATAGATTAATAACAGTTTCATAACATACCTTTACTCACCAAGACCAACTCAAGTTTGACAAATATGTTTTCATTCTTTTATTGATTCTTTGAGGGAGTTGATACTTATTGAATACAAATCTCATTATACTGATTACAGGGCAAGTAAAAAAATCTAAAACTTGATCAGATGAACAAATACTGTACCAGCTTTCAGCATGTTTTTAGTTGTAGAGTTGTATGGTGAGAGGTATGCAAACACTTGCTCTGCCTCTTCCCCTAAAGTCAGGCCACTTCCTTCTTGCCACCGCCCTCCATACAATACCTTTAACATAAAAGTATACAGTAAAAAAATTCAAATTACTCTACAAAAGTTAAAAGCCACCTACTATATTAAATGATACGTATATCATTAATCTTAAACAATCAGAAATCTTAAAATTTTTTACACAAACTGTACTTATTAAATTTAATGTAATTAGTATACATAAATGTATACATTAGTATACATAAATGTAATGTTATATTTTTATTTACCTGACAATACCAAGCATGTCCTTTTGCATGTAGGACTCCTAAAAATGGCTTTGCTTGACCAATGTGAAAATGTGATTGTTTCTGAGCCACAGTTAAGGCCCATGGCCAATATTTGCAAATTATGTCTTGACAAATAAACTTTACATATTTGAAATACATAATTTGCAAATAGTGGGCATAACTGTACAACTCTCCTTGATACATATTCAAGGTGTGGAGGATAATACCATGTCGACAGGAGGCCATGCTGATTCCTGTTTCATCCAAACTTTGGAATGAAAGAGGCTTATTTTGAGCAGCTTTCCATGCAGACGCTCCACACATGTGCTTACTCTGTTAAACAAAAATATTTATAGTAACTAAATATCCAGTTGGTGAGCATGATTATAATTATGTAGGACGGGTAGAAGGTAGAGATTATTTTGCGCGAAAGGCATTGTTGTTGCACATAAGAATTTCTATGGGCTATATTTCCTTATTTAATATATATAAACTATAATGAAAAATACAAAAATGGCCACCAGATGTTACAGTCACCAAACAGTTATTAGTTAAAATTGAAGGTTTCTCAATATATATAATAAAACTCACCTTAGTTTTCAAGCTCTGAATAGTGCCAACATGAGCTTGAACATCTTCATCTTTGCTGAAGATACTATCAGAATAATAGGGGTTTCTGATACCTCTGCAATGATAATTCAGAAATAATTATTCATTGTGTGTAACCACTATAATATTAAACAACGGGTAATGGGGTATCAAAAAATGTTTTATATGAAGAATTCTGATGCACTGCTAAATTTTACATAAAACAAAAAATTTACATGGTGTTAGATATATAAAATGATGATATGGATGCAATTGAAAGGCAAACTATAAAGACATACTCGGTTAAAAAATATAAGTCATATGACAATGTATATTTATATGTGCATACTTTATTTACAAGAACATTAATTTTGAAGATAATATAATTCATTATAATATAGTGTGTGTGGATGACAAAAGAATACTATACATTAAGTATCTGTAAAGCACATTTTATTACCTCCCAACTTTGTTGTAGCGATACAGCTTCTTGTTGCCATCAATATGTACTGCTAAAGGAGTTGTATCACAAGCAGGACACTCATTGTCAGCTTCTCCTCTAATTTTCCTTAGCTCATATTGCTGGAATCGTCATTCGAAGAACACTCTCTTCGAAGTTAGAAATTTAATGGGTCCATTCTAGGATATAGAATTATTAAGATGGTGACATTTAAAATGCATAATATGACATAAGATAAATAAACAAAAAAAGCATTCCATTTTGTATTTGAACAAAATTAAAAACTAATTATTACTAAATGAAAATACATTACTACAAAATTTTGATAATTTTTGTATTGAAATATAAAACTGAAAATATTAAGAATAATGGTATCAAAACATACACGCCCACGAGAAGCACCAAAGGATTCCAGTGCAGTGACTAATGCCCGAAATGATGTTCCGGGACAATTTCTTTTTATATGGTGCCATGATTCAAGCAGACTGGTGCTGTAGAATGTGCTACTCTTTCCTAATGATGAATAGAAACCAGACTTGTGCATGGTTTTGCCTAGTTGTTGATGCTCATATCCACAGTGGCATGTATAGATTGGAGTATAGAGGTCATACCTTCCTGTAGTTTAAAATACAGTGCATTGAGTGGTGTGGCAACTTGCTAAAATAGTGATGTAAAAATTAACATTTAATGCAACAAAAATTCCAAAATGTATTGCGATTCAGGAAAATCCTGTAATGGAAATGAAAGGGTAAATTTTAAAGTTTATTTACCCATTATAGTGATGAAGATGCAGAGATTGCTGGAGCTTGAAATTTTAAACTTGCAATCTATGCAGTTGGGGCAAGAATTTGGTGGTTGGGCTGGTACAACAGGTTCTGGTAACAAAGAAAAGGAAGACAGTTTGGCAAAATGAGTTTTATGGAAAAGAATTTCAGACTTAATATTTCATCGTTTCTTGATTGTACAAAATATTGACATTATTCTCCAGATAATGACTGAGAAATTCACAGAAAAGAAACAATCAGACAATTAAATCAATCTATAAAACCAAGTGTCAGGTTTAAACTTTAAGACTTCTCCAAATGTTGTAATGACTGACATGAAACATGTATTCATTTTATTTTGTTATACCAAGATAATCGTAGCTCTAAACTGGGATTGGAAGTAAGTAATAGTAATTGTTATAAAAAAAATGTGGGGTTGACTATGGGAAACTGGTACTATTAAGGGGTAAGGGTAAGTAGAATAGAGGTATCAGATATGGGAGAATCAAAAGGCCCGGCCCCCAAAATAATATATCCACAGTAATAAATGCTTGCTACTAAACCCGGTTAGTCTAGGAAATGATCATTGTACTCCCACACAGGAATAAGGGATACTCTGTTCAAACTTACTTATTTATTAACCCCTTAACACCCCCCATACACAATCACACCAATAACAATTTAATACTAACTTTACCACACAATCTTACGTTAAAAGCCTTGGTCCGCCTAGACAGGATACAAGGTTTTACACTGAAAGCAAGCTAGGGTAAAGCTCTACTATAACACACTAGAGTCAGCCTAGGGTAGGGGACCACGTGGTACACTGGGACCCCTGTTAGCATAACAGGTAAGACAAAACTTAAATATACTTACTACACCCCAGGTATACTACTCTACACATATAACGATAGGTATGCCAGACATATACAAACTGAGTAATGGAGTACTTAACCAACTAAGTCACAGAAATAAAGAATTAAGAGGAAGGAGGAGAGCGCGTCCGAACAGCACGGCAGTCAGCAGAGAAGACCCTCTCAGTCTCGAGCCCTGCCGCATGCGTGTGTGGTGCCGGGAAGAGCCCAATTGATCATACAGCTACACACATTAAAACATCTTCCCCTTATGCCTCATATTGCTACTTTCCTCACTCTACGGGTAGTTAAACTTATAACAATGTTACTTAATCCACAACAAGTTTAAGAGCCTAAATGCTTTGTGAGCCACACAAATAATCGTACTTCTGGCAGGGATGATTACAAACAGCTACATCTCTCTATGCGTGCCCTGCCATATTGTCGTTAATAAGTTCAATTTTGACCTCTGGTTTCCATCTAAAGAACCCAGAGTCGTAACACTCCTCCCCCCTTCAGAGAAAAAAAAATGTGACTACTAGAATAGTAGTCATATTTTTTTGTAAGAGTATACAGAATAAAATGGACATCCATGACATAATAGAAAATCAACCAAACAACAATTTCTCTGTCAAAAAAAATTACAAGGAATTCTCTGAAAGAAAAACATACACCAAACAAAAAAAAAAAAAAAAAAAAGGAAGTAAATAAATTGGACACGGGATATTTAATGTCACAGGAGAACCTAAAAAAAAAAATAACTAAAGCATGACATTTGGTATGGCTTCCTGCGGCTCAGATGAATGTTACTCAGGCAAGCGGGACAGAGCGTCGGCTATCACGTTGAGCCGGCCCGGTAGGTGGATAATAGATAGATTAAAGTCCTGTAGGTACAATGCCCACCTGAGGATGCGCTTATTTTCTGCTTCATCTGATTCATGAAAACTAATGGGTTATGGTCCGTGTACACTTCCACTATATTACCTGTGAGGTACACTTCGAACTTTTTGCAAGTTAGCACAAGCGCCAACGCCTCTTTCTCTATCACCGAATAATTGCGCTGCGCCTTGTCAAATTTCACAGAGTAATAATATACTGGGTGTTCCACTTTATCATCCCCAGTTTGCAACAACACTGCACCAGCACCCGAGTCAGACGCGTCAACTTGAATTTTAAACGGACGGTCGAACCTTGGACTAGCAAGCACTGGGGCGGAAGCTAAGATCAATTTCAAGTTTTTAAATGCCTCTGCACAGTCCGATGACCACTTAAATTTAACGGCCTTCCGCAACAAATCTATGAGAGGAGTGGCCACACTGGAAAAGTTCTGACAAAAGCGTCGGTAGTACGCACACATACCGATAAATCGTTGAATGTCCTTTTTAGACCTGAGCACTGGATAGTCCAGAATAGCACTAATTTTGTCTTGTCGAGGTAACACTTTTCCTTGGCCCACTTCATAACCGAGGTACGTCACTGTGCCTTGGCCAAAATGACACTTTTTAGCATTTAAAGTTAGATTTGCATGTTTCAACACTGTGAACAACTGGCGTAACCTAGCTATGTGGTCAGCCCAATTAATATCAAAGAGCACAATATCATCTAAATACGCCCGACAATTTGGCACATTAGCGAGCAAAGAGTTCATTAGCCTCTGGAACGTGGCAGGGGCATTACGCAAGCCGAATGGTAACACTTGATACTCAAACACACCCTCGGGGGTCACAAACGCCGTTAGTTGTTTAGCACGTTCAGTGAGAGGGATTTGATAGTACCCTCTCGATAGATCGAATTTCGATACGTACGTGGCGTTCCCGATTTCGTCGATACAGTCCTCGAGACGTGGCAACGGATAGGCGTCCACTATGGTCACCTTGTTGAGCTGCCGATAATCGGTGCATAATCGCCAGGAGCCATCTGGTTTGGGGACCAAAAGGCAGGGCGAGCACCAAGAGCCCTGGCTCGGCCTGATGAGGCCGTGCTGGAGCAAGAAGTCGACCTCCTTACGGACGATGGCCTTCTTTTCCGGACTCATCCGATAGGGTTGAAGGCGAATGGGGGTGTAGTCCGTCAACTCGACATCATGGTAAATGGCATCAGTCTGGGTCGGGACCTCCCCGAACAGACTGGAGAATTCGTCAAGCAACGACTGCACCTCGTCACGTTGGGACATCTGCAAATGGGACAGTCCCTCCTCCACAGCATTCACAGAACTAGAATTATTGAGAATGAGATTAGTTGGGTCCCCAGAACAATCATCCCCTCCCTCATGGAAATGGAAACATTGGTTAGTGCAATGGGCCTGGGGCCCTGGAACTTCTTCAGCCATTCACGTGTACGAGCATTACCTGTTTACGCTTATCAGAGTGTCTTACTTTGTACGTGAGGTCCCCAGTCTTCTCTGTCACAATGTAGGGACCCTCGTACTTGTGGGACATAGTGCTCCCCAGTCGAGGCTTTAGTACCAGGACAGGGTCACCGGGCTGAAATACCCGCAACTTAGCCTTGGCATCGTTCCGTTCTTTCATATTCTCTTGGCCTTCCCAAGATACTTTAGTGCCGCAGCCTTGCAGTCCTTGAGTCTCTGGTGGTGTTGCGCAAAGAAAGCCGAACCTTCGGTTAACGTTACGTTCCCTAACAGATTCTCCTGTAACTTTGCAAGGGTCCACGAACTTTGA
>WNGS01056813.1:12276-24767 GCA_020271785.1 Procambarus virginalis
GAGTGGGGTCAGGGGGGCGTCGACGGAGTGGGGTCAGGGGGCGTCGACGGAGTGGGGTCAGGGGGGCGTCGACGGAGTGGGGTCAGCGGGCGTCGACGGAGTGGGGTCAGGGGGCGTCGACGGAGTGGGGTCAGCGGGCGTCGACGAAGTGGGGTCAGCTAGCGTCGACGGAGTGGGGTCAGGGGGTGTCGACGGAGTGGGGTCAGGGGGCGTCGACGATTGGGGTCAGGGGGCGTCGACGGAGTGGGTTGTCCAGGGGGCGTCGACGGAGTGGGGTCAGGGCGTCGACGGAGTGGGGTCAGGCGGGCCGTCGCGGAGTGGGGTCAGGGGGCGTCGACGGGTGGGGTCAGGGGGCGTCGACGGCAGTGGGGTCAGCGGGCGTCGACGGAGTGGGGTCAGGGGGGCGTCGTACCGGAGTGGGTCGGGGGGTCGACGGAGTGGGGTCAGGGGGCGTCGACGGAGTGGGGTCAGGGGACGTCGATCGCGAAGTGGGGTCAGCGGCGCGTCGACGGAAGTGGGGTCAGGGGGCGTGCCGACTGAGTGGGGTTCAGGTGGGCGTCGACGGAGTGGGGGTCAGGGGGCGTCGACGGAGTGGGAGTCAGGGGGGCGTCGACGGGACGTGGGGTCAGGGGGCGTCGACCAGTGGGGTCAGGGGGCGTCGACGGAGTGGGGGTCAGGGGGCGTCGACGGAGTGGGGTCAGGGGGCGTCGACGGAGTGGGGTCAGGGGGGCGTCGACGGAGTGGGGTCGGGGGGTGTCGACGGAGTGGGGTCAGGGGGCGTCGACGGAGTGGGGTCAGGGGCGTCGACGGAGTGGGGTCAGGGGGGGTCAGGAGTGGGTCGGGGGGTGTCGACGGAGTGGGGTCAGGGGGCGCGGTCGTCGACGGAGTGGGGTCAGGGGGCGTCGACGGAGTGGGGTCGGGGGGGTGAGGAGTGGGGTCGGGGGGCGTCGACGGAGTGGGGTCAGGGGGCGTCGACGGAGTGGGGTCAGGGGAGGTCGACGGAGTGGGGTACGGGGGGCGTCGACGGAGTGGGGTCGGGGGGCGTCGAGCGAGAGTGGGGTCAGGGGGCGTCGACGGAAGTGGGGTCATGGGGGGCGTCGACGGAGTGGGGTCAGGGGGGTCGACGGAGTGGGGTCAGGGGGGCGTCGACGGAGTGGGGTCAGGGGGCGTCGGACCGGAGTGGGGTCAGCGGGCGTCGACGGAGTGGGGTCAGCGGGCGTCGACGGAGTGGGGTCAGGGGGGCGTCGACGGAGTGGGATCAGGGGGCGTCGACGGAGTGGGATCAGGGGGCGTCGACGGAGTGGGGTCAGGGGGGCGTCGACGGAGTGGGATCAGGGGGCGTCGACGGAGTGGGGTCAGGGGGCGTCGACGGAGTGCGTCGACGCCCCCTGACCCCACTCCGTCGACGCCCCCTGACCCCACTCCGTCGACGCCCCCTGACCCCACTCCGTCGACGCCCCCTGACCCCACGCCATCTTGGATAAGGAAGGAGAAGACCCCCAAGAGGGTCTTCAACAACTGAGAACTGTGGCAGACTTTCTGGGAAGTGGGAGGTGAGTGTTGGCCGCACACTCCTCTGCTCTCTCATCCTCACTTCCACCACCACACACACAGGGGGCCGGTGGCTGACTGGACGCGTGATCCTGTTGTCCCGGGTTCGATTCCCGGCGCTGGCGAGAAACAATGGGCAGAGTTTCTTTCACCCTGATGCTCATGTTACCTCACCCTACATCTCAACTTTACAGTAGTGATACTTTACATGTCACTTTACAGTAGTGATACGATAGCCGGTTGGGGTCAGGCTTTAACATAAAACATGGGGCCAGATTCACGAAGTAGTTATGAAAGGACTTACGAACCTGGGGCCAGATTCACGAAGCAGTTACGCAAGTACTTACGAACGTGTACATCTTTCCTCAAATTTTGACGGCTTTGATTACATTTATTAAACAGTTTACAAGTATGAAAACTTCCCAATCAACTGTTGTTATTGTTATAAACAGCCTCCTGGTGCTTCGGAGCTCATTAACTGTTTATTAATTGTAAACAAAGCCGCCAAAGATTGAGGAAAGATAGACAGGTTCGTAAGTGCTTGCGTAACTGCTTCGTGAATCTGGCCTCTTATGTCTACAGGAGTGTGTTGAAGTCTTGGGCTCTTCTCCCTGGTTAATGTTTTGAATAGTTTGCTATAGAAGGGAAATTGATCTTTAATTTCTCGGCTTAGTGATTAAACTGACAGCGGCAGGTCTGGGGTATGTAGGGAGCAGTTCAGATCTAAGTGCCGCATTTAACAGTCGTGTATACTGGTGGATAGCTATCACTAGGCCAGTTAATAATACTAATTTGTAAACTTTGCTAATACCCCAGTGCCTTGTGTGGAGTGAGGTGGCACTCACTCATGCTGCATGGGTGACAGCTTCTTCACCTTATCAACCTACCCTGGCTTTGTGCCCTGGAGAGGCCACTACAGACCGACAACCAGAGCGCAACTCCATAGTCTCCTGAGACTGATGGATGCCTACTACTATTACTCATGCAAATGTCTGTCTACTGTGAGTCACCTGTCAGCGATGACAGTGACACAATCACTTCCGTGTCACAATCACTTCTGTTTGTTTTGGTAGGGACGCGAGTCTTATTTTCCTCGGCGTCACCCCTTTTATATGAAAGGAACCATCGGAAATGCATCAGAGGTGCCGTGTGGCTTGTCGCCTCCTGGTTGGTGGAGAGAGGCGAGACCACAGTGTTCATGTTCAGCCTTCCCATGATATGGAAGAAAGTTGGTGCTCTGTTCCCATGCACACAGACCGATCGATAGCTAACTCGATGTGCAGTCGTAGGCTGGAGAAGTGATCGCACGATGACAGTGACCTTGTGACACTGTCATCGCTGTCACTGACTTAAATGAGAACCACAATTTCTCTCTCCCTCTGACGGGACAAAAGTCGACATTTTCATCAGCGTTTATTCTGAATATTTTGTCCAATACTTTCTGAATCCTTGTACAGGTTCTGTTTTCATAAAACGTATTTCCTACTCGCCTAGTTGTGCTTGAGGGGCTTGAGCTTTAGCTCTTGTCCCGCTTGTCAATCTGTCAATCAACTGGTGTACAGATTCTTGAGCTTATTGGGCTCCAAGACTATCCTAATGTTTGTTTGATGTGAGGTGTTTCCTCAGGGTCAAGGCGGAACGTGGGAGGAGGAAGTGGGGGGGAGAGAATAGGGGGAAGGGGGGGGTAAGAGAAAGGGGAGACCCTTTGCCAAGGGGGAGAGTAAATGGAAAGGGGGTGTTCACCGAGATGTACATGGGGGGGGGGTGGTCAAGGGTTTTTTTTTGAGTAAAGAGGAAGGAGAGGCCTAGGTGAAGGGAAGTATAGAAGTGGGAAATACAGTGAGAGGTATGAAAGCAGGCGGGCTGTCCGCCTTGCTGACACCATGTGTGGGTGTTGGCAGCTAAGCTAAGCTGGCTCCCTCTTGTCAGGGAGCTGTGAGTGTGTGAGAGGTTCTTCACATGTGTTTCACCATATATGGATGTCTATAGATGAATACTGTGTAGCATTCATATATACACACTCCCTGATGCTTCCACACATGTTGTTCTGTTTAAGGCTCTTTATTATTATTGTTTATCGAGCTATTCATACATACACCTATACATATATACCCGTATACATATGCATACACACATACTCAATTTTTCCAATTATTGGGGGAAGGATTTCTGGTCAGTATTTCATCTGGGATTTATGTACTATGGGGCTGGGTTTGCATCTAGTAAATCGCGGCTCTTAGGCCACCAGCTGTGGGAGCGGGGCGTCTCATCTTGGGCCACCAGCTGTGGGTGTGGGGCGTCTCATCTTGGGCCACCAGCTGTGGGAGTGGGGCGTCTCATCTTGGGCCACCAGTTGTGGGAGCGGGGCGTCTCATCTTGGAGTAACCTGTCTAACATTGGGTCCTCTAACATGTCGATGGTGTTCCACACCCTGATGGCTTGGTGCTGCAGTCTGATGTTTAGTGGCTGTATGTTCAGGAGTTCATGGAGCTCCTGGATTGTCTGATCATATGGTGGACGGTGTTTTGCTGCTCTCCTTAGCGCCTTATTTTGTACTGGTTGCAGTTTCTGCATGTTAGTTTTCTTTATGGTGTGTAGTGGTACTGGGGGATACCCATGACAGCTGACTAACACCCAGGTACCTATTTTACTGTTAGGTAACAGGGTGAATAGGGTGAAAGAAACTCTGCCCATTGTTTCTCGCCGGCGCCCGGGATCGAACCCGGGACCACAGGATCACAAGCCCAGTGTGCTGTCCGCTCGGCCGACCGGCTCCCCAAGACGGATTCTCGCCATTACTGACTCCTTCCCGCGTCCACCTTCTCTTCGTCCATAATGATTGGGATTGCCAGCTGCAACCATGTTGTACCATCGTACAGATTCACTGGTTTGTGCTTCTATCCTCCTTTCCTCAGTTACTTTGTCACGGTGATGTTGCCTGACAATACCTCTAATTTGTAGTAGAGTCTTGGGTATGAAGTATTCAATATGGTCTCCATCAGCGCCTTCAGCAGCCAGCACATCTGCTCGTTCATTCCCACATATTCCAACATGGGAGGGGATCCACAGAAACTTGATGACTCTTCCCTGATTGGTAAGTGCTCTCACAGCTCTCTTAATTTCAGCGACTATTGCAAGATTTTCTGCCCGATTTTTACTTAGGCTTTGCAGTGCTGCTTTTGAACCGGTGCAAATCACTGCACCATTAGTATTCTGTTCAAGAAACCTTAACGCCATAACAATGACAGTTAGCTCTGCTTGCGTTGAAGAGGCATAGTTCTCAATACGTGCTTTTTCTTCATTTCTGCGTTGGAAAGTATTATCCTTGATTACCGTGTATGCTGCACCAGCCCTGCCATTGACAGGATTAGATGACCCGTCAGTGTAGATTTGATCTAGTTCATCTCCGGCTTCTTTAAAAATTTCCTCGAGATACTTGTGCCTGTGCCTCATTTCTTGTGGTAACATGTTGGATTTTTTCATTGCCATTTCATTGATGATAATCTTGCACGAGTCATCCTCCCAGGGAGGTAACCTCTCTACAGGTAGGAGCTCACGGGCTTGCTCAAGCAGGTGAAGCTCTTCGAGGTAGCAGACTGATCTGTGATGCCATTTTGTGCTTCTCCTGTTTCCCCCTGAAAGTAGCACAGAGCTCAGTTTTTTCTTAGCAATATCATTGTAATGGGGATCTCTGGCTATCTTAATTGCAAGCTTAGCATTCAGCTCCTTAATTCTGCTTTTAACACTGGGAAGGGACAACTCCTCTCGTAGATTAGACGTTTTGGCAGTTCTTAGAACTCCAAGAATGATTGTCATGGCTTCATTTTGAATGCTTTCAAGCCTTTTCATATAGCCTTGGGAATACGTGCACAGATCTGGTGCAGCATAGTCTATGGCGGAGCGCACATAGGATGTGTACATCATTTTAAGCACGGCAATAGAGGCTCCATGTCCATTCCAGGTCATAGCTTTCAGTGCCCCGAGTCGACTTTTGCATGTTCCATGAGTTGGTTGAGCTCCTCTTTCTTCCCCTTAATGGACTGTTTCATTTTTCCCAAGGTGGGAGCTTGTATTAGGACATCATCTGCATATCCCACTTGTTGTGTTCCTTCCGGAAAATCAATATTTGCAATGGCATTCATAAGTACATTGAATAGTGTAGGGCTTAAGACTCCGCCTTGGGGGTCCCGAGTTCCATATTCATTGTTCTGGAGACTGCTCCATTGAAGCAGACCTTGGCTTTCCTTCCTGTGAGGTAGTCTTCAACCCATTTCATGAGTCTCCCCTTGACACCCATGCATGCAAGCTCGTCCAGGATCACAATCCCCTGTGCTTTGTCGAAGGCTCCTTTGATGTCAACAAATACAGAGTACCTAGCCGTGTCATTAGCCAAGTAATTAACTATACAATTTGTTGTGCTCCGTCCTTTAACAAATCCATTGACCCCCTCCCCTAACCTGCCTATTAGGATGATCCTTTCAAGCATGTTGCAAGTGCATGACACGAGACTGATAGGTCTGTAATTACCAGGGTCATTGTGCTTCGGTATGGGAACAATTATTGTGTGTTTCCATTGTGTGGGCAACACTCCACTTAGGAATGACTTGTTAAACAGGTGGAGTAGTGGATTCCCAGACACTTCACACAGTGCATTGAGTATGTCGTAGGTGACGCCATCTTCACCAGGTGCTGTACTTTTACCCTTTTTCATAGCACCCCTTACTTTCTGGGCTGTGATTGGTTCCCCATATTCGTCATCACTAGACAGTGCTCTTGTTATCCTAATTCTTCTGTCATCATGTCGCAGGAGCTGTTCCCTGCTGATTTCTACAGGGAGGGAGGAGGAGGAGGATGCTGCATCACTCCACTTGTGAATTAGTTCTTCAGCCTTACCCTGGGGGTCTTTGAGAGCCGCAGGCCGGGTTCTACCACCTTTAGCTATCTGAATTTTTGCCCATACATGTCTTGCAGATGTTTCCCGTCCAATAGAGCTAGTGAACTCAAGCCATTGTCTTTCCCGCTCTTTGATCTTCTCTTCCCTGGCTACTTGACACACAGTTTTAAACAACTCTTGGTTACTCTCAGTGGGATGTCTCCGGTACTCTCTACTCATGTCTCGCACATTTGCGTTAAGCATCTTTATGTTATTATGGTTCTCATACCATTTTATTTTCTTCCTCTGAGGGTTACTTCGTCCAGTCGTACAGGGCGGAACTCTGAGACAGCTCTCAATTTGGTGATTAAGGTCATCAACAAATGTATCAATGTCTTCTGGGATTTGGTATTCCGTGAACCAGTCACTCATTCTGTTTGTCAAGTGCGGCCTCATATCTGGTCCGAGTGATAACCTCTTTCTTTTATTTTTCTGCTCTAACTGCCAGCTAGATACACCACATGTAGCTAGATACATGCCACATGTAGCTAGATACACACCACATGTAGCTAGATACATGCCACATGTAGCTAGATACATGCCACATGTAGCTAGATACATGCCACATGTAGCTAGATACATGCCACATGTAGCTAGATACATGCCACATGTAGCTAGATACATGCCACATGTAGCTAGATACATGCCACATGTAGCTAGATACATGCCACATGTAGCTAGATACATGCCACATGTAGCTAGATACATGCCACATGTAGCTAGATACATGCCACATGTAGCTAGATACACGCCACATGTAGCTAGATACATGCCACATGTAGCTAGATACATGCCACATNTTGAAACTTTAAATGAAACCTCTGCTGAATTGCTTTAACACATTAAAAAGAAACACATTTTAATAACATTAAAAAGCTGTGCACATTCAGTTAACATTAGCATAACTCATCAAATAAAGTAGTTAATTTGGTCCGGTTTAACATCCATATTAATAATAATAATTCATTGTGTCGGGGGGACAGGCAGCCAGTGTGTATTCATACACGTTAGGCTTATATGGAGCTTAAAATTAGTGACCCCGCCCAGGATGTAACCCCACAACTGGCTAAGTCCTGAGTACCCACTCCCTCCTAGGTGAACAGAGGCATCCGCTGAAAGGAAATGTGCCCAACCATTTCTGTCCCACCCGGGATTCGAACCCGCAATTCTCGATTGAGTCAAGAACGCTGGTCTAGACATGTACAGAAGCGCGTAAATAATCACATTACACTTTTATTCTGTCACTAGATGCACCTTAATTCAACATGGCGGCGACGTACGTATTTAATTATGATTATTTTAGTTAAACATTTAGCCCATTTTTTGTATTTGAAAATACAAATTGTCAACAGAACCAAAATACATAACCAACCCGAGATTCAATAATACAGAATGTTACTATGTGAACTTTGAGCTTTGCTGCAGTTTCGAAAAGCTAGCCTGAGAAGGGCTGTTCACCAGAGCGCTATATCTAGCTATATCTTGAGATGATTTCGGGGCTTAGCGTCCCCGCGGCCCGGTCCTCGACCCGGCCTCCTTTTTGTTACACATCCCCGGGAAGCAGCCCGTAGCAGCTGTCTAACTCCCAGGTAACGATTTACTGCTAGGTGACAGGGGCATCAGGGTGAAAGAAACTGCCCATTTGTTTCTGCCTCCGCCGGAGATCGAACCCGGAACCTTAGGACTACGAATCCCAAGCGTTGTCCACTCAGCCGTCGTTCCTTGCTTCAATTAATTTATTATGCACCCTAAACCCATCCATGGGAGCGGTGGTGCAGATGGAAAGGTTACAGCGGCACATGACAGGCTCACCAACTGATCTTTTAGATACAGATAATCACGCTTCACATCCAGGTGGGCGCACCACACACACACGCCTACGGGGGGGGGGGGGGGGGAAAGTAGCCTAAGCTACTCTATTCCTTTAAGATGCATTTTATTGTCATAATAATCGTACCCAGGCTTCTATTTTATCACTCCAGTTACATATTACTTAACCTAAATAACATACACAACTTAACACCTGCGGCTGGTTACGAAAAAATTTCTACTCCCGCAGTAGGAAATGTAGATGTTTATCTCTCAGAATGTTTGGTAATATGTTTATTGTTTGTGATGTGTGTCTATGTATATATTAACACGATGTACTGAACGGGGTGAGAATAGCTTGAGCTACCTCATCCCTTTGTGTGGATTTTACCCTAATAAACTTATTTCAATTTCAAAACTCCCGCAGCCTACTTGAAAATTAATATTTATTTTGGAAATATTTATTTTATTGCCTGGTAAGAAAAATACATGGGCCTCAGATGCCTATTCCCATTCACAAAGTTCTCGAAAGGTGCTCATGGAACCCCCAACTGTTCATCGACTCTATTTTACACTTCTAATTATACATATTGCGCCATTAGAGTATCATGATAAAAAAATGCTCATTAAGAAGCATTCACTGTGTAATCTATCATACATAATTAGAGTAGCAGCACATTGCTGCGTATACCTAAAGTTGTTAAAAAAGACATTTCAGATGAATCTTATAGAAACTGGTAAAAAATAATTAAAATATTTCCATGATTCTGTGCTTAGCTTTTATGAAAATCATAAAGTTATTATTTAGTCAACTTTAATATATTTTTGGTAATGAGGCAGGTATTTCTCTCTCTTGATTCCATGTATGACTAACCATCCTGTGAGATAGGAATATTAGATGAACTTATAGCTACTTTTTTATCTTCACTGTAATTTTTCATATAGAACAGGGTAGCAGCACATTGCTGTGTATACCCAAGCTTGTTAATAAATAATAAAACAATTTTTTTTTAAATATTCTCAGTGCAATGGGAAAAAATCAAGATCAAATTTTTTGAGAAGAATAAGAGGCCCCAGGACAGAGCCTTGGGGTAAGAGCCATGAGTTGTGGTTCTTCATTTGGATTTACTCTATCTAATTAACAACAATGTTTCATACAAACTCATATGCCCCAAATAGTTAATTGTACGTCTTATAAAGTTCCAGGTTGTTTTTCAACATTTAACGCTATTGTTTCTATATATTTTCCTGCACTGAATGTACTTTTTAAACCATTTTCCTTGTTTACCGTTTTATATCCTCGCCCTTATCCAATATGGAATGTTGGCTGCGATACCTGTGTTCCAATATTCCTGAGTAATGTGTCGTGCCGAGAACATGTCAAATGCCTTGATAATATTATGGTAAATTACACACAATTATGACCACTTCATTTGTATAAAAATAATTAAAACTTGTAAGGCATGAGCGCCCATTAGTGAATACATCCATTAGTCATCAAGTTATTTCTCAGATTTAATTTTAGTTGTTAATACTTCCAACAGTTTTCCCTATAATACAGTTGTATACCCATTTTCTCTGTGTATATTCTCTGAAAGTGTTCTCCTCCATGTCCGATCAGTGAGGTATTGTGGTGACCTTTCTAACCATCCTGCGGTTGATAGACCCGACACCAGACCAAACCCTGCAATTGATACAAGGCTAATTGGCAGGTAGTTACAGGGGAACAGATCGATCTGCCTTTTAAAGATCGGCACTCCATTAGCAACCCTTTACGCTGCTAGAACACTGATTACCTCTCTACGCTCTTCAACAACAGCAAATCTCTCATCAAAACAGACTTGTGTTACCGTTTTCTATAGCGACTTCAGTTCTTGTAATTGTAAAATATAATTAACATATAACATAATATATTTTATACACTATCATCAGAATTGTTGTACTGGTTCACACAGCCAACCCCATCCTCCTACAGTTCCTACCCCCCCACAGCTCTGGGGCCAGCTTCACGAAAGCACTTACGCAAGCACTTACGAACGTGTACACCTTTCCTCAATCTTTGACGGCTTTGGTTACATTTATGAAACAGTTTACAAGCATGAAAACTTCCCATTCAACTGTTGTTATTGTTATAAACAGCTTCCTGGTGCTTCGGAGTTCATTAACTGTTTAATAATTGGAAACAAAGCCGCCAAAGATTGAGAAAAGATGTACAGGTTCGTAAGTGCTTGCGTATGTACTTTCGTGAATCTGGCCTCCTGAACGCGAAGGGTGACCCCACGACCACAGCTGTGAACGCTAGGGGCGACCCCACGACCACAGCTGTGAACGCCACGGGCGACCCCACGACCACAGCTGTGAACGCCAGGGGCGACCCCACGACCACAGCCCTGAGAGGGAAGACTCACCTGGGTGTGACCATCCCTAGAGGCGTACTTCTCACACTTCTCCACGTCGCCCACACTGCGAAGGATGCGCTCGAGCTCCTCCTGGCGCGCATGTACCGGCACCCCACTCACTCGGACGCGTGTCTCCAACCTGCGGACATGAAACCTGTGTTACTCGCCTCATACATAATGATCCACTCGCTCAAAGTTCCGCCAGCAACACCGCTGGCCCACGTCTGTGTCAAACACGCAACCATCAACTAACTGGTTCAACAAGCTACTAGCAGCCAGATTGAGCAGTGGACCTCTGGGGCCAGATTCACGAAAGCACTTACGCAAACACTTACGAACGTGGACATCTTTCCTCAATCTTTGACGGCTTTGGTTACATTTATTAAACAGTTTACAAGCATGAAAACTTGCCAATCAACTATTGTTATAAGCAGCCTCCTGGTGCTTCGGAGCTCATTAACTGTTTAATAATTGGAAACAAAGCCGCCAAAGATTGCGAAATGATGTACAGGTTCGTAAGTGCTTGCGTGAATCTGGCCCCTGGTCTTCACAGTTGCCTGCAGGTGCATACTGCACCCGTACTCCTCACTAGGGTAATTCTTCTACCTTTCTAAATGTGTGTATCCTGATGCTATTGTTCACCTAGCAGTAAATAGGTAGCTGGGAGTTAGACAGCTGCTACGGGCTGCTTCCTGGAGTGGGGGGGGGGGTGAAATGGGTGTTGGGGGGAGGAGGAGGAAAGGGGTGTGTGGGGGGGGGGGAATTGATTGACTGGCAGTTGAAAAGCGGGCTTAAAGAGCCAGAGCTCAACCCCGGCAAGCACAACTAGGCGAGTACACACACCCAACCACTGCACAAGCTACGAGAAAATCACCACACTGAAAATATAAAATACAATTAGTTCAGAAAACAATACTTACTGTAAGGCCCAAGTGGCCAACCCGACTTACTGTCCACACGAGGACTAAGAGAACAGCCAACTGTTCGCTGCTGCGGTCATCAATACCATCCACCTTCCTCAGGTGTATAATACTTAACAGATAAAAACACTAGTTACTAGTACACACATTCAATGTACACAAATTATATAGCAGCTGATTTTCTATGATTTTGGCTACTTCTAAAGAGAGCAAGTGTGAGGAGTGTGTGGGGAGTGTGTGGGGAGTGTGTGGGGAGTGTGTGAGGAGTGTGTGGGAGTGTGTGTGGGGGAGTGTGTGGGGAGTGTGTGTGAGGAGTGTGTGAGGTGTGTTGGGAAGTGGTGGGAAGTGTGTGAGGAGTGTGTGAGATGTGTGAGAGTAGTGGGTGAGGAGTGTGTGAGGAGTGTGTGGGAGTGTGTGGGGAGTGTGTGAGGAGTGTGTGGGAGTGTGTGGGAGTGTGTGAGGAGTGTGTGGGGAGTGTGTGAGGAGTGTGTGAGAGGAGTGTGTGAGGAGTGTGTGGGAGTGTTTGAGGAGTGTGTGGGGAGTGTGTGGGGGTGTGTGAGGAGTGTGTGGGGAGTGTGTGAGGAGTGTGTGAGGAGTGTGTGAGGAGTGTGGGGGAGTGTGTGGGGAGTGTGTGAGGAGTGTGTGAGGAGTGTGTGGGGAGTGTGTGAGGAGTGTGTGAGGAGTGTGTGGGGAGTGTGTGAGGAGTGTGTGAGGAGTGTGGTGAGGAGTGTGTGAGGAGTGTGGGGGAGTGTGTGGGGAGTTGTGAGGAGTGTGTGGGGAGTGTTGTGGGGAGTGTGTGAGGATGTGTGAGGAGTGTGTGGGGAGTGTGTGAGGAGTGTGTGAGGAGTGTGTGAGGAGTGTGTGGGGAGTGTGTGAGGA
>WNGS01056821.1:0-10515 GCA_020271785.1 Procambarus virginalis
TATACACATATTATATATAAATATCTACATGTTTTATGCACTGTAACTGTACACCTAAGCTTGTAGTGCGCCCAAAGAGCATAGTGGCCACCCTCTAAACAGCTTGACAAATCGTGCAGACGACGTCACCTCCGTCACCCAAATGGCTCCTCCCAGCATAATCCTTTTGCTGTTATTACACTAATACACACATTATATATAAGTATCTACATTTGTGTTCACCATAGAGAACCACTGAGCTGGTATGGTGAATGTAAACAATAACAGGTGGCCACACAGTCAGTAAACGATGCTGTCTTCCTCAGTCTCTCAGCATCACTCCTCCCACAGCGCTAATTATTACAACAATCCTGCTATTATCACAACCCTGGTTATTTATATCACAGTCACGGGTCATCTGTAATATTGTCATCACTAAATAATAACAGTTATATATTTATTTTGACATTTTTCGGTGATGCTGTGGTCACAAGCTGAACAGCAATGCTGATCGCTCATGCTGCGTGCGCCAGCCTTGGTTGCTCCAACAGTACTGTGCCTCTCACACCTGAGAATATTGCCCACGATTTTTTTTTTAAATTGCGTCTGTTTACAAGAGCTCTGAGGAAGCTACTGTGAACCCCGTGTAGCCGCGGGCCATTTGAATCGGGAATGGCACCCTATGGCGTATATATACGCCATGCGCACCGTCGGACATGTTACTCAGGGTGTATATATACGCCATGCGCAGTTTAAGGGTTAATTGGAAAAAATTTTAAGAAAAAAAAAAGTTTTTTTTTTTTTTTTTTTCATTTTTTTTTTTTCAAATTTTTTTTCGGACGATTTGCATCAAACTTACACACCTTACTGTACGTATACCTATCTGTAAGGATGCCAATTTTGGAGAAAATTGGTTGATGTCAACCTCAGCCACAGATTTTAGAACCTTCATTAATTTTAGACTTCATTAATTTCTGTTTTTTTTTCAATTGACACAAATGTTTACAAAACTGAATAATTTTGTATTCAATTTACATGAAACTTACACAGTATATGTGGAGGGCATGTCTCTACATGTGCAAGATTTCACTTTTCTCTAAGTTCATTTATTGATTTTATAATAGCAATAAACATGCCGTTTTTGCGTAATTTTTTGGGTGGAACTTTGAACATTTGTATTAGGAAAACTAAAGATGTTTTGGAAATCCTAAATCACACAATCATTTATTATATGCTAATGTGTCAGAAAAGTGTCACAGAATAATTATATCTGAAACGTGTGTGAAGAAGTGTAGACTTGAAAATGTGTAAAAAACGTTGAAAAAAAAAAAAAAAATCTTTTTCTATTTACGCTGCAGTACTGAAACTTGGGACAATTTCAGCACTTTTCATATACAACTAGTCAAATAATATTGGTTGACATTGAACAACTTTTCTACATAACTGTACCGCCCCCTTAAAGTGCGCATCACGTCATATGACGTGCTGGACATTGTTCCAGTCAACAGCGCATCACGTCATATGATGTGTTGGAGTACTACGCAAGATTTAAACGGCCCGCGGATACACGGGGTTCACCACACCTTCATCAGGGCTCTTGTAAACAGACGCCATTTTTAAAAAAAATCGTGGGCCAAACACCCGGGTGTTATTGGTCTCAGTATTGAGTGAGCAACTAAGCCTGACGCACGCAGCATGATCTAACAACACTGCTGTTCAGCTTGTGACCACAGCATCACCTAAAAATGCTAAAATATACTTGTTCATGCTATTATGTAGCGATGATATTATTACAGAAGACCCCTGACTGTGATAAAACTGACCAGGGTTCTGATAATAGCAGGATTGCGATGATATTTAGCGCTGTGTGCCATGGAGGGAGGAGTAATGCTGTGGGAGGGAGGGTGGTGGCGATGTTTTCTGACTGTGTGTGCCCACCTTTTATTGACTGCACTCAGCATACCAGCTTAGTGGTTCGCTATAGTGAACACAAATGTAGATACTTATATATAACGTGTGTATAGAGGGTATAAACAGCAAGAGAAGGTTTGGAGCCGCCATTTTGGTGAGGGCGGTGGCGTCGTCTGCACGACGCCACCGTGCAGACGACGGTGTTGTTTACTGGTTACCACGATGGTCTATGGGCACCATACCAGTTTATTTGTACAAGTATGGTTAATAAAACAGGTAGATATTTATTTATAATGTGTGTATATAGCGTAATAACACCACACAGTATTGTTGGAGGAGAAATATTAGTCCGTCTGGCCTTGAGGGCAGCAGCCATCAGCTGACTGTGTTAGGTCCTATGGCTTTGTGCCTTTACTCACCATACAAGCTTAGATGTACAGTTATGGTGAACAAAACATGTAGATACTTATATATAATGTCTGTATATAGTGAATTATAGCAAAAACAGTATTGTGGGAGGAGAATGTGGGCGAGTCAGATGACTGGAGGGAGGGTGGGAGTGGCTGGCTGGTACACGGCGGTCACTCCTCGTTACTTTTTGACTCATAATAGCTACTTAGTGGTTCGTTATAGTGAACAAAACATGCAGATACTTATATATAACCTGTGCTTATAGTGTAATAACCGACAAAGTATTTGTTCACTGATTGATGAACATAACTGAATCAACAATATGCACACCATATTTTTGAGTACAGCAATGATTCACTCATTTTATTATATAAATATATCAAACTACACACTATTGAATAATATTACAGCAAAAAACTATGAAAAATCAATCAGAGACATTGAAATAATTGGGTAATTATCTCTTTGTGGCAACTCTGGCCTGACAGCTGGCAAGCAACAGACCGCCTGGGACGCGTGCTGAGTCAGCGCCTATAATTTGCCAGACTTCCCCGCCCTATAGCAGGCAATATATGGCACTTACGATTTTTTTATTATTTTTCCCGTGATCAGTGAACACAAATTAACAGGTTAGGAGGAAAAAATAATTTTTTTTTTTTCAAAATGACATGCGCCTGTGGGGATGACAGGATATTAAACCCCGAGCATGTTAAGGGTTAAACACAAGACGAAGTTAGAGAAGATTCAGAGGTATGCCACCAGACTGGTCTCGGAACTGAGAGGAATGAGTTACGTGGAAAGGCTAAGGGAGCTGAATTTCACAACCCTGGAAAACAGAAGAGTAAGGGGAGACATAACCACCTACAAAATTCTCAGGGGAATTGACAGGGTGAACAAAGACAAACTGTTTAGCATGGGTGGAACACGAACAAGGGGACACAGGTGGAAACTTAGTACCCAGATGAGCCACAGAGACGTTAGAAAGAATTTTTCAGTGTCAGGGTAGTTAACAAATGGAATGCATTAAGTAGTGTTGTGGTGGTGGCAGACTCCATACACAGTTTCAAATATAGATATGATAGAACCCAAGAGGCTCAAGAATCTGTATACCAGTTGATTGACAGTTGAGAGGCGGGACCAAAGAGCCACAGCTCAACCCCCGCAAACACAACTAGGTGAGTACATATTAGTGTCACAAGTATGCCGACCAAAATGGTATAGTCACAAGATACATGTTGTAACTGTTCAGCATTGTTACGTCAATAAGGTGGAAAATCATTTTCTTCGTCCACTTCACAGTCTTCCGTACACACTCTACAGCACCCACCATCATGTCACATTTATCAACTAAACGCATGTTGATGTTGTAGTCCATCACACAATCTGGCTTATATATTATTTGCTTTGTTGTTCTGTTCACCTTGCCACTGTCCACCATTGTACCAGGGTGAATGGTGGTCAACATGTTCACTTCACGTCTGTCTTTCCACCGTACTGAAAGCATTGCACCACTTTTTCTTACCTCGCAATCACCTACTTGCATAGCAGTGTCAAACACAGGCATTTCCTTTTGTTTTGGCTTTACTGTTCCACACACTCCAGTCTTATAATCAAGCAAGAATTTCGTTAGCAAGGGACTGGTATAATAGTTATCTGTGTACAATATGTGGCCCTTGTTCAGATATGGTGCAAGCAGTGCCTTCACCACACTACCTGAGAAGCCATGTTCGTCATTAGCAGGAATATCTACATTTGTGGCTGAATAAAGTATCATGTGTAACACCATTCCTGATTCACAGTCACAGAGCACAAAGAATTTCAATCCAAATCGGTGGCATTTTGAGGGAATATACTGCTTGAAGGCAGCACGTCCTTTGAAAAGCACAAGGGATTCATCAATAACCAGCTTCTGAACTGGTACGTAGTAATCTCTGAACTTTCCAATCGGGTCATTTAGCACGTGCCTCACCCTCCAAAGCCTATCATCCTGTCTCTCGTCTTCATTATTTGCAAAATGATGGCACTGTAGAATTAACAGAAATCGGTCTTGGGGACATATATTTCCCGAACAATGGTGTTGAAACAGTGTTGTCTTTGCTCCAATAATGTGATATTATGTGTTTCACAAAATGTTTCATCAACATACAAATTGCGAAAAACACATACAATTCACCTACAGTCGTCTCTTTCCAACGCTGAAGTCGTGAAAATTCTGATACCTCCTCACCTTCAATGAGATCAGCCGCAAGTCTGTTCGTTTCGTGAACAATATGTTCCATGAGCGGCTCATTGAAATATGCAGTAAAGAAGTCCATTTCACTTATTTCATCACCTGTATCAGGGAAAAGATCTGTAATTCCCACATCTCTATTGTCAAAGTCGGAAATTTGTGGAACAAAATCTTCCCCATCACTCCACACAAATAAACCTTCTGTCTTCCGAGAGCCATTAGCTGCACCACGGTGAGGAATCCGGGGACCAGAAGCTGAAGCAGGTCTAGCAACAGTAAGGGGCAGGAAGGGTCGATGAGGGAAAAGTATTGGAAGATGAGGGGATTTGTTCCTCATTGTCGCTGTTTTGTTCCATGCAGCGGCGCTTAGCTCGGTGGGCAGCTGATGCGGTGAAACTTGTACTGGCACTAGCAGGCGTAGCAAAATTCTTCTCCGATTCTACATAACTAAAACCAGAGAATGATTCACCTGTTTCAGACTCGTCGATCAAATCATAATCTGCAATGGAACACATGAACTATATGCTTGGGCGCGAAGTGGTGTTGAGTAGTAGCGGGTGACTCTCGTGGCATCCTCACCCTTGTGGCACCAACATGTTCACCCTCACTATCCGTGGTTTCTATTTCCTCAGGCTGTGTATAGTCCTCATCTATATCTGAGTCGTCTATATCAGATTCGTCAGCGTCTTTGAACAATTCATTAGCTATTTTGTCTTCGGTCAAAGACTGCGTGGTGCGCTGAGCGAGGTCGGACGCTGGGTCGTGAAGCGCTCGCCATGGTGTCTGGCCACTAACTAAGGCCTAGGAAACAGAGGAGGCCTGCACTAGATTTTTTTTCAAGATGGCATCTGTTTACAATCGCCCCTGGCTACGGTTTGGGTAACCCGTGTACACCACCCTAATTTGAATCATGCCTGGCACCCTTTGGCATATATATATACGCCATGTGCATGGTGGGAGCTGCGCAGACGGCGGTGTGACAAATGGTGATGTCATGCTCATTTTCATTGGGGAGTTCTGTCCACTCATTTAGCTTTCTGTAGTAGTTTTAACCAGAATAGGGTTTGTTTTGTGGCGTTTACTTGTCTGGGTGCCTGACCCGTCGATGGCAGACATAGAATGCTCCAAATCACATGGCCAATCTATAGGCCATTGCTCCTTTTAAGTTTAAGGGTTAAGTCTACCAGCCTTCGGTGTATCCTTGCGCCTGTGCCGTTTGGATGTTTGCAGCTTTCGCTGCCGTGTTTAGTGATGCCTTGGGCTCATTTCGGGCACGGGAATTTGGGGGTCACACAAGTTCCTGGCTGCCCGTTATTTTGTGAGCGTGTCTGCTCCTGTGCCTTCTTGTGTTGCTAAGGTTGCAGGTTGCTGCCTGTTGTCTCTACTTCGCGTTGTGGAGTTTGTGGCGGCCGCCTCCCGGGTTAGCCTTTTCTTTTCTTCTCTTTGGTTATGTAGCTCCAGGGAGCGGTAGGGGTTCCCCACAGAAAACCAGCATTGAATGTAATGAAACAACATTTTCAGGGTGAGCCCCAGAGGCTCCCTGGCAACCCTCCCTCCCATCAGTCAACAGTTTTTCGCGTTGGTTGAAGCTTGCTTCTGAACTGGTGCTAGGCAGCTGGCGTGGTCAAGTCAGGGCCCCCCCTCCCCCTCTTGGGGAGGAGAGGGCTGCACGAATGAGCGGCGCGGCAGTAAAGTGTGATGTTTGCTTGTTTGCTTGTTTCCTTGGGATTGTAGAGAGTTCTACCTTTCTTGGGTTTTTTGTTTTAGTTTCTTACCATGTGGGTTTGTTTTGTTATGTCTACCTTTCTGGGTGCCTAACTCTGGTCGATGCAGATGAGGAAAACCCCCAACCACAAAACCAGGAGGGCCATTCCAGGGCCATTGCTCCCTGAAACCTCTCTGAAGGGGCCAGGTTCTGGCACTGGTCCCTGGTAGGTCTGAACTCCTTAGCTAATGTCCCGGTCTAATATAACATACATTAGCCTGATAAGCTCCAGGGAGCCTCCGGGGCTCACCCAGAAAATGGTATTTCATTTCATTCAGTGCTGGGTTTTTGCATGTTTTGTCATCCAGCCTCAGAACTGAAGGTGTGGGTTGCTGGCATGAGGGGTCTGGGGCTCCCCCTTCCCCCTCCCGGGAAGGGTGGGAGCTGCGCAGACGGTGGTGTGACAAATGGTGACGTCATGCTCATTTTCATTTGGGGAGTTCTGTCCACTCATTTAGCTTTCAGTAGTAGTTTTAACCAGAATAAGGGTTTGTTTTGTGGCATTTACTTGTCTGGGTGCCTGACCCGGTCGATGGCAGACATAGATTGCTCCAAATCACATGGCCAATTCTATACGCCATTGCTCCTTGTACCTTTCTGAGGGAACCAGGTTCTTGCTCATGGTCCCCAGTAGGCCTAAGAACTCCATTCACACTTATGCCAAAGTCTAATATATCCATATCAGCCTGGATATCTCCAGGGAGCCTCTGGGTCTCACCCAGAAAATGACATTTCATTACATTCAACACTGGTTTTTTCACTTCGTCTCTAAGACACCTCTATGTGCTCTAAGTTGTTCTCTGGAATTCTTAATGTGTCTAGTTCCCTGAAGATTTCATTTTGTTCAAACTCATTTTGGAATTTTTTGTTTGTTTCACACACATTTCATTTTCATTTTTCTTGAATCTGTTTCCCATTTTCAACCTCTGAATATAATCCTTTACCTTCAATTTGTTGTTTATAAATTTATAGAATAGGCCTGGTTCTGTTTTACATTTGTCTGCAGGGAGCCGGTCGGCCGAGCGGACAGCACGCTGGACTTGTGATCCAGTGGTCCTGGGTTCGATCCCAGGCGCCGGCGAGAAACAATGGGCAGAGTTTCTTTCACCCCATGCCCCTGTTACCTAGCAGTAAAATAGGTATCTGGGTGTTAGTCAGCTGTCACGGGCTGCTTCCTGGGGGTGGAGGCCTGGTCGAGGACCGGGCCGCGGGGACACTAAAGCCCCGAAATCATCTCAAGATAACCTCAAGATATCCCTTTTTCAAAATTTCTTTCTGCCCCTCTTCTCACTGCTGTGTAGTTGTTTCCCGTATTTTTGTATCGCTGGTATGTTTTGGGGTTTGGCCTTTTCCTATATTGATTCCATTTGTATGTCTTTTGATCTCTGGCCCTCTCGCAATTTCTGTTGAACCAATCCTGTTTCCTAGGTCTGCATCTCTGTTTTGATATACAGTGGGACCTCGATTTACGATCGTAATCCGTTCCCAGAGACGGATCATAAGTCGAAATATTGTAAGTCGAAGCAATTTTTCCCATAAGAAATACAGTGGCACCTTGACTTACGATTGCCCCTACTTATGATAATTTCAAGTTACGATGTAAATTTCATCGAAAAATGCGACTCGACATCCGATGGTGTCGTTGACTTCTGATATTTATTGGTACACGTTCAGGTCGACTGAGCTCATGGTTCCCGGTCACGCGGTCCGACCTGCCTCAGTTTACTACAGCTGCTCGCTTAGTGACGATCGCGCCTATAAGAAATTCCACTTTTGTGGTGATTTTTTGCATTTTGAACATTAACCCTTAACATGCTCGGGGTCTAATATACTACTATCCGCACAGGCGCATGTCATTTTGAAAAAAAAAAATTTTTTTTTTTGCTAATCTGTTAAGTTTCGTTCACTGATCACGGGAAAATAAAAAAAAATTCTATTGTACTTACTTTTGTTGCAATAGAGCCGTAAAGTTGCGTGGTGACGTCACACTCTGCATGTTCGCTCATGCAGTACACGCCCCAGAGGCGTTGCGCGGCGTCCCGCAACAGCCAGAGTTGCCACAAATATATTTTCGCGCTATTTATTTACAATGTCTAGGCGCATTTTATCCATTTATTTTGCACTAAATTTGTTTCAAATAATGTTTGAACATATTTTGTATCAATAATTGTTGCATATTTGAGTATACACAGGCGCACACATATGTTTTCAATTACGGCAATATAATATGTCATTACAGTCTATTATATTGTATGTTCTGCTTATATTTCTATATTTTACACACACGCACACGCTAACTGCTTATATGTTTACATATTTACACACTCGCACACGCTGTACACACTTTGCAGCACACTTAGAAGTTTTCTAGACTGTGGTAGTCATTGAAGCACTTGACAGCACATAATGGGATACCACAGGTTTCACACCATGTTTGTACAAGCTTCCGTTTCTGGTCTCTACATGTCGTTGTTTTACACACCAAGCAATCACGTTGGCCTATTGCACGCTTCCCAGCTGGTGGCAAATACTCGAGTCTGTGAGCTAGGAAGCCTTCAATGTGAGCGAGGCGTGGAGTACCAGCATGCTGCAACAGTGGGTTTATGATGGGCCGCTGAATCCCTGGGACATCTCTTGCAAACTTTCCTAATAACTGTATTGCAGCATCAAATACAAAGTCACGGAAAGTGGGCTTACGTCCAGTCCTCACAAGGTACATGTTGAAACAGTTCAGCATGCTCATGTCCACAAGATGGAAGAACACTTTTTTCGTCCACCTACATGTCTTCCGCACACACTCTGCAGTGCCAATCATCATGTCTGATTTATCAATCAACCGCATGTTGATATTATAGTCTAAAACACAGTTTGGCTTATATAGTGGTGCGTTTGTTTTATGGCTCACTTTCCCACTGTTCACCATTGTTCCATCATGAATTGTTGTCAACAAGTTCACCTCTCGTTTGTCTTTCCACCGAACTGACAGAATTTGATCACATTTCCTTCTCTGACACTCACCAACTGCAATGTCGGTGTCAAACACAGGCATTTCCCTTCGTTGTGGCTTTACTGTACCAACCAATCCGGTTCTATTTTCTAGCAAGAACCGAGCTAGCAAGGGACTTGTATAGTAATTATCCGTGTATAAAATGTGTCCCTTGTTCATCCACGGAGCCATGATGGTCTTCACTACACTACCCGAGAATCCATGTTCGTCGTTACCGGGAATGTCTACATCACTAGCCGAGTACAAAATCATGTGTAACACGTATCCTGTCTCACAATCACAAAGAACAAAAATTTCAGGCCAAATCGGTTTCGTTTTGAGGGAATGTACTGTTTGAATGGAACACGTCCCTTGAAAAGTACAAGAGATTCATCAACCACCAGCTTCTGTGCTGGTACGTAAAAATCTCTGAATTTTCCAATAACATCGTTCATGTAGTGCCTCACTCGCCACAGTCTATCATCAGGTGTTCGGTCCTGAACACTTCCAAAATGTAAACACCTGAGGAGTATCTGAAACCTGTCTCGTGACATATATTTACCGAATAAAAGTAATTACCTAAGTGTAATTACCTAAGTGTAGTTACAGGATGAGAGCTACGCTCGTGGTGTCCCGTCTTCCCAGCACTCTTTGTCATATAACGCTTTGAAACTACTGACGGTTTTGGCCTCCACCACCTTCTCACTTAACTTGTTCCAACCGTCTACCACTCTATTTGCGAAGGTGAATTTTCTTACGTTTCTTCGGCATCTGTGTTTAGCTAGTTTAAATCTATGACCTCTTGTTCTTGAAGTTCCAGGTCTCAGGAAATCTTCCCTGTCGATTTTATCAATTCCTGTTACTATTTTGTACGTAGTGATCATATCGCCTCTTTTTCTTCTATCTTCTAGTTTTTGCATATTTAATGCCTCTAACCTCTCCTCATAGCTCTTGTCCTTCATTTCTGGGAGCCACTTAGTGGCATGTCGTTGCACCTTTTCCAGTTTATTGATGTGCTTCTTAAGATAAGGGCACCATACAACCGCTGCATATTCCAGCTTTGGTCTAATAAAAGTCGTGAACAATTCTTTAGGTGTTGGCACTGTATGGTCCTTGCTCCAATAGTCACTTATGCATGTTTGTGACAGTGCTTCATCAACAAACAGAGTGCCAAAAACACATACATTTTCCGCAACTGTGGTATTTTTCCAACGCTGCAGTCATGAAAATTCT
>WNGS01056821.1:11515-24651 GCA_020271785.1 Procambarus virginalis
GACCGGGTCAGGCACCCAGACAAGTAAATGCCACAAAACAAACCCTTATTCTGGTTAAAACTACTACTGAAAGCTAAATGAGTGGACAGAACTCCCAAATGAAAATGAACATGACGTCACCATTTGTCACACCACCGTCTGCGCAGCTCCCCCCCCCTTCCCGGGAGGGGGAAGGGGGAGCCCCAGACCCCTCATGCCAGCAACCCACACCTTCAGTTCTGAGGCTGGATGACAAACATGCAAAAACCCAGCACTGAATGAAATGAAATACCATTCTGGGTGAGCCCCGGAGGCTCCCTGGAGCTTATCAGGTAATGTATATTATATTAGACCGGGACATTAGCTAAGGAGTTCAGACCTACCAGGGACCAGTGCCAGAACCTGCCCCTTCAGAGAGGTTTCAGGGAGCAATGGACCTGGAATGGCCCTCCTGGTTTTGTGGTTGGGGGTTTTCCTCATCTGCCATCGACCAGAGTTAGGCACCCAGAAAGGTAGACATAACAAAACAAAACCCACATGGTAAGAAACTAAAACAAAAAACCCAAGAAAGGTAGAACTCTCTACAATCCCAAGGAAACAAGCAAACAAGCAAACATCACACTTTACTGCCGCGCCGCTCATTCGTGCAGCCCTCTCCTCCCCAGAGGGGGAGGGGGGGCCCTGACTTGACCACGCCAGCTGCCTAGCACCAGTTCAGAAGCAAGCTTCAACCAACGCGAAAAACTGTTGACTGATGGGAGGGAGGGTTGCCAGGGAGCCTCTGGGGCTCACCCTGAAAATGTTGTTTCATTACATTCAATGCTGGTTTTCTGTGGGGAACCCCTACCGCTCCCTGGAGCTACATAACAAAGAGAAGGAAAAGAAAGGCTAACCGGGAGGCGGCCGCCACAAACTCCACAACGCGAAGTAGAGACAACAGGCAGCAACCTGCAACCCTTAGCACACAAGAAGGCACAGGAGCAGACACGCTCACAAAATAACGGGCAGCCAGGAACTGTGTGACCCCAAATTCCCGTGCCCGAAATGAGCCCAAGGCATCACTAAAACGGCAGAGAAAGCTGCAAACATCCAAACGGCACAGGGGCAAGGATACACCGAAGGCTGGTAGACTTAACCCTTAAACTTAAAAGGAGCAATGGCCTATAGAATTGGCCATGTGATTTGGAGCATTCTATGTCTGCCATCGACCGGGTCAGGCACCAGACAAAGTAAACGCCACAAAACAAACCCTATTCTGGTTAAAACTACTACAGAAAGCTAAATGAGTGGACAGAACTCCCCAAATGAAAATGAGCATGACATCACCATTTGTCACACCGCCGTCTGCGCAGCTCCCACCATGCACATGGCGTATATATATATGCCAAAGGGTGCCAGGCATGATTCAAATTAGGGTGGTGTACACGGGTTACCCAAACCGTAGCAGGGCGATTGTAAACAGATGCCATCTTGAAAAAAAATCTAGTGCAGGCCTCCTCTGTTTCCTAGGCCTTAGTTAGTGGCCAAGACACCATGGCAGACGCGCTTCACGACCAGCGTCCGACCTCGCTCAGCGCACCACGCAGTCTTTGACCGAAGACAAAATAGCTAATGAATTGTTCAAAGACGCTGACGAATCTGATATAGACGACTCAGATATAGATGAGGACTATACACAGCCTGAGGAAAATAGAAACCACGGATAGTGAGGGTGAACATATTGGTGCCACAAGGGTGAGGATGCCACGAGAGTCACCCGCTACTACTCAAACACCACTTCGCGCCCAAGCATATAGTTCATGTGTTCCATTGCAGATTATGATTTGATCGACGAGTCTGAAACAGGTGAATCATTCTCTGGTTTTAGTTATGTAGAATCGGAGAAGAATTTTGCTACGCCTGCTAGTGCCAGTACAAGTTTCACCGCATCAGCTGCCCACCGAGCTAAGCGCCGCTGCATGGAACAAAACAGCGGACAATGAGGAACAAATCCCCTCATCTTCCAATACTTTTCCCTCATCGACCCTTCCTGCCCCTTACTGTTGCTAGACCTGCTTCAGCTTCTGGTCCCCGGATTCCTCACCGTGGTGCAGCTAATGGCTCTCGGAAGACAGAAGGTATATTTGTGTGGAGTGATGGGGAAGATTTTGTTCCACAAATTTCCGACTTTGACAATAGAGATGTGGGAATTACAGATCTTTTCCCTGATACAGGTGATGAAATAAGTGAAATGGACTTCTTTACTGCATTTCAATGAGCCGCTCATGGAACATATTGTTCACGAAACGAACAGACTTGCGGCTGATCTCATTGAAGGTGAGGAGGTATCAAAATTTTCACGACTTCAGCGTGGAAAGAGACGACTGTAGGTGAATTGTATGTGTTTTTCGCAATTTGTATGTTGATGAACATTGTGTGAAAACGTAATATCAATTATTGGAGCAAAGACAACACTGTTTCAACACCATGTTCGGGAAATATATGTCCCCAGACCGATTTCTGTTAATTCTACAGTGCCTTCATTTTGCAAATAATGAAGACGAGAGACAGGATGATAGGCTTTGGAGGGTGAGGCACGTGCTAAATGACCCGATTGGAAAGTTCAGAGATTACTACGTACCAGTTCAGAAGCTGGTTATTGATGAATCCCTTGTGCTTTTCAAAGGACGTGCTGCCTTCAAGCAGTATATTCCCTCAAAATGCCACCAATTTGGATTGAAATTCTTTGTGCTCTGTGACAGTGAATCAGGAATGGTGTTACACATGATACTTTATTCAGCCACAAATGTAGAAATTCCTGCTAATGACGAACATGGCTTCTCAGGTAGTGTGGTGAAGGCACTGCTTGCACCATATCTGAACAAGGGCCACATATTGTACACAGATAACTATTATACCAGTCCATTGCTAACGAAATTCTTGCTTGATTATAAGACTGGAGTGTGTGGAACAGTAAAGCCAAAACAAAAGGAAATGCCTGTGTTTGACACTGCTATGCAAGTAGGTGATTGCGAGGTAAGAAAAAGTGGTGCAATGCTTTCAGTGCGGTGGAAAGACAGACGTGAAGTGAACATGTTGACCACCATTCACCCTGGTACAATGGTGGACAGTGGCAAGGTGAACAGAACAACAAAGCAAATAATATATAAGCCAGATTGTGTGATGGACTACAACATCAACATGCGTTTAGTTGATAAATGTGACATGATGGTGGGTGCTGTAGAGTGTGTACGGAAGACTGTGAAGTGGACGAAGAAAATGGTTTTCCACCTTATTGACGTAACAATGCTGAACAGTTACAACATGTATCTTGTGACTATACCATTTTGGTAGGCATACTTGTGACACTAATATGTACTCACCTAGTTGTGTTTGCGGGGGTTGAGCTCTGGCTCTTTGGTCCCGCCTCTCAACTGTCAATCAACTGGTGTACAGATTCTTGAGCCTCTTGGGTTCTATCATATCTATATTTGAAACTGTGTATGGAGTCTGCCACCACCACAACACTACTTAATGCATTCCATTTGTTAACTACCCTGACACTGAAAAATTCTTTCTAACGTCTCTGTGGCTCATCTGGGTACTAAGTTTCCACCTGTGTCCCCTTGTTCGTGTTCCACCCATGCTAAACAGTTTGTCTTTGTTCACCCGTCAATTCCCCTGAGAATTTTGTAGGTGGTTATGTCTCCCCTTACTCTTCTGTTTTCCAGGGTTGTGAAATTCAGCTCCCTTAGCCTTTCCACGTAAATCATTCCTCTCAGTTCCGAGACCAGTCTGGTGGCATACCTCTGAATCTTCTCTAACTTCGTCTTGTGTTTAACCCTTAACATGCTCGGGGTTTAATATCCTGTCATCCCCACAGGCGCATGTCATTTTGAAAAAAAAAAAATTATTTTTCCTCCTAACCTGTTAATTTGTGTTCACTGATCACGGGAAAAATAATAAAAAAATCGTAAGTGCCATATATTGCCTGCTATAGGGCGGGGAAGTCTGGCAAATTATAGGCGCTGACTCAGCACGCGTCCCAGGCGGTCTGTTGCTCGCCAGCTGTCAGGCCAGAGTTGCCACAAAGAGATAATTACCCAATTATTTCAATGTCTCTGATTGATTTTTCATAGTTTTTTTGCTGTAATATTATTCAATAGTGTGTAGTTTGATATATTTATATAATAAAATGAGTGAATCATTGCTGTACTCAAAAATATGGTGTGCATATTGTTGATTCAGTTATGTTCATCAATCAGTGAACAAATACTTTGTCGGTTATTACACTATAAGCACAGGTTATATATAAGTATCTGCATGTTTTGTTCACTATAACGAACCACTAAGTAGCTATTATGAGTCAAAAAGTAACGAGGAGTGACCGCCGTGTACCAGCCAGCCACTCCCGCCCTCCCTCCAGTCATCTGACTCGCCCACATTCTCCTCCCACAATACTGTTTTTGCTATAATTCACTATATACAGACATTATATATAAGTATCTACATGTTTTGTTCACCATAACTGTACATCTAAGCTTGTATGGTGAGTAAAGGCACAAAGCCATAGGACCTAACACAGTCAGCTGATGGCTGCTGCCCTCAAGGCCAGACGCACTAATATTTCTCCTCCAACAATACTGTGTGGTGTTATTACGCTATATACACACATTATAAATAAATATCTACCTGTTTTATTCACCATACTTGTACAAATAAACTGGTATGGTGCCCATAGACCATCGTGGTAACCAGTAAACAACACACGGTGGCGTCGTGCAGACGACGCCACCGCCCTCACCAAAATGGCGGCTCCAAACCTTCTCTTGCTGTTTATACCCTCTATACACACGTTATATATAAGTATCTACATTTGTGTTCACTATAGCGAACCACTAAGCTGGTATGCTGAGTGCAGTCAATAGAAGGTGGCCACACACAGTCAGAAAACATCGCCACCACCCTCCCTCCCACAGCATTACTCCTCCCTCCATGGCACACAGCGCTAAATATCATCGCAATCCTGCTATTATCAGAACCCTGGTCAGTTTTATCACAGTCAGGGGTCTTCTGTAATAATATCATCGCTACATAATAGCATGAACAAGTATATTTTAGCATTTTTAGGCGATGCTGTGGTCACAAGCTGAACAGCAGTGCTGTTAGCTCATGCTGCGTGCGTCAGGCTTGGTTGCTCACTTAATACTAAGACCAATAACACCCGGGTGTTTGGCCCACGATTTTTTTTAAAAATGGCGTCTGTTTACAAGAGTCCTGATGAAGGTGTGGTGAACCCCGTGTATCCGCGGGCCGTTTAAATCTTGCGTAGTACTCCAACACATAATATGACGTGATGCGCTGTTGACTGGAACAACGTCCAGCACGTTATATGACATGATGCGCACTTTAAGGGTTGACTAGGTATGGACTCCACCCTGGAGCTGCATACTCCAGGATTGGTCTTATATAAGTGGTATACAGGGTCCTGAACGATTCCTTACACAAGTTTCTAAAGGCAGTTCTTATATTGGCCAGTCTAGCATATGTTGCTGATGATATCCTTTTGATATGGGCCTCTGGGGACAGGTTCGGTGTGATATCGACCCCCAGATCTTTCTATTTGACTCTTGCAGGATTTCACCTCCCAGATGGTACCTTGTGTTCAGCCTTCTACTCCCTTCACCTAATTTCATTACTTTACACTTTCCTGAGTTGAACTTTAGCAGCCATTTTCTAAACCATTCCTCCAGTTTGTCCAGGTCGTCCTGTAGTCGGAGCCGGTCGGCCGAGCGGACAGCACGCTGGACTTGTGATCCTGTGGTCCTGGGTTCGATCCCAGGTGCTGGAGAGAAACAACGGGCAGAGTTGCTTTCACCCTATGCCCCTGTTACCTAGCAGTAAAATAGGTACCTGGGTGTTAGTCAGCTGTTACGGGCTGCTTCCTGGGGGTGGAGGCCTGGTCGAGGACCGGGCCACGGGGACACTAAAAGCCCCGAAATCATCTCAAGAGGAAGAAGATAGTCTCTGTCTATCTTCATCTGTTTTGATTCTTCTCATAATTTTTGCATCATCAGCAAACATTGAGAGGAATGAGTCTATACCCTCTGGAAGGTCGTTTACATATACTAGAAACAGGATGGGGTCCGAGTACAGAGCCCTGTGGAACCCCGCTGGTGACATCTCACCACTCTGATGCCTCCCCCCTCACCGTTACTCGCTGTTTCCTATGTGAGCGCGTAGTGAGTTTATACCAGTTTTATTATAATACAACGTTAAGTGACAATAATTGGAACAATACTAGCCAAAAAATTATTGTAAAATGTGCCATAGGTACTGTAAATAAAATCAATTCGCGGCAACTGGGCCTCCTGAGCCGCCGTGAGTGATGGCTCCCTGACGCACCGCCCTTGAGCGCTTACTCTCCGTAATGTCATCGGCCAACTTGTCGGCGCAATTACTTCATTGGTAAGTACAATAGAATTTTTTTATTATTTTTCCTGTGCTCAGGGGACACGAATTAACATATTTAGAAGACGAACAAATTTTTAGAATTTTTTTTCCTTGCGTACAGGGGTGTAAATGTCCTCAGGACCCCTTAGCAGCTCAAGGGTTAAGAATCCTGCGGACGGCCTGGGAGACCCGAGCCCTGAAACAGGGAACAAGGGGAACCGGATCAACCCAAAGCACATCACCAGCCACGGCATGCAGGAAACGGTGAAGAGTCGCAACCAGACAACACATGCCACACCCCCGGCCGAACCAACCAAGCATCAATAACCCAAGGAGCCCTCAGGAAAGCAGCCGACTTGACCGTCGCCAGAAGGACGGACAAAGGCTGCAAACTTACAAACCTATCACCAGTACCAAAAAAGCAGAAACCTCTGCGCCGGAGGAGAGCCGGAAACTCCCCGACCCGACCCGCAGAGGCCAATGCCAACAAAATATGGCCTCTGAAAAACAATCTTGAACCAAAGAGGATACCACAAACTGAGGAGAGGAAAGATAAGAGAGCACCCTGATCAAGGACCAGGAAGGTTCAGGTGGCGCATGAGTAGGCCGGAGGTGAAACAAAGCATGAGAAAGCGTGCGGAACAGGGCGGATGTGACGACCACCCCGAACGCAAGCCGGAGTAACTCCGCCATCGCTGCACAATATGAGGGGACAAAAAGAAGTATCTATTAACCCTTAAATGGTGCATGGATATATACCATTTGACACCCACAGGCGCATACAAAAAAAAAAAATCTTTTTTTCTTCCTAACCTGTTAATTTGTGTTCACTGATCATGGGAAAAATAATAAAAAAATCGTAAGTGGCACATATTGCCCGCTATAGGGTGGGGAAGTCTGGCAAAAAACAGGCGCTGACTCAGCGTGCGTCCCAGGCGGTCTGTTGATCTCCAGCTGTCAGGCCGGAGTTGCCACAAAGAGATAATTACCTAATTATTTCAATGTCTCTGATTGATTTTTCATTTCAAAAATTTCATTTTTCTCTGATTTTTGATTTGGGAATTTTTTCCAAGATGGCTGCCTCTCACTGGAGGTCCTAAGAGTCCATTTCGTACACAACCAACCTCGCACACATTTAGAATGGGTACGAAAAAATTAAAAAGTTTTCTCGGTTGGCGCAGTTTCCCACTGACCGAGAATACTTGGTTGGCGCAGTTTCCCATCAATCGAGAATACTTAGTTGGCGCAGTTAAGTGGTTAATCGACTGAGCTATGACATGGTCAAAAGAATTGCAAGCAGAAGTTCTACTGAACTTACTTGGATCCTGCAGCCTCTCTGAGACACAAACCAGGATTTTACACAATTCCCACATGCACTCGAGCTATGTCAATAGTCCGTTCTACCTCATCGCCTTTACTTCATTACACACAAATCACAATAGCGTGATGCATTAAATGAACAAATCCATAAGGGCCGTGATGACGATGCGAACCTACGTCCGAGAGCATCCCAGACACTGACTTAATTGACTGAGTTACGACATGGTTTGTGTCTCGGAGAGGCTGCAGGATCCAAATAAGTTCAGTAGAACTTCTGGTTGCAATTCTTTTGACCATGTCGTAGCTCAGTCGATTAAGGCAGCGTCTGGGATGCTCTCAGACGTAGGTTCGAATCCTCGTCATGGCCCTTGTGGATTTGTTCATTTGATGCATCACGCTATTATGATTTCTGAGTGTAATACAGCGAGTGTATCCAGTAGTAGCCGAGAGCCACCCATGCTCACCCGTGTTATCCCCAATTTTTATAGATGATATTATAGATGAATCGTTTTCTGGGTTTAGTGATGATGCATCCGATAAAAGTAGCATAGATGAATAGTGTGTTAGCAGCTTCCATGGTGGTGTTTATTGCCAGTAATGGTGGTGGCAATACAAGGTGCACAGATGAATTCACAAGGGAGGACTGTGATAATTTTGTAACATACAAACCACAATTTGATGATTCATTGGGTGCAACACCATCATTGGTGTTGCACCCACTTTCCCATATACAGATGAAGATATGAATGATACCAGGACAGAATTTTGTCATTGAGCTTTTCCTAGATCTTTCCAAGAATAACTGGATTTTTTCAATTCTACCTTACAAAGTGATCTTTTCAAGAATAGCTGAATCTCTTCCAAAATACGTGAAACTCTTCCAGAATACCTGAATCTTTTCAATCCTTCTCAACAAAGTTATCTTTTCTAGCCCTTAAATGGCGCATGGCTATATACCATTTGACACCCACAGGCACATACAAAAAAAAATAAAAAATTCTTTTTTCTTCCTAACCTGTTAATTTGTGTTCACTGATCATGGGAAAAATAATAAAAAAAATCGTAAGTGGCATATATTGCCCACTATGGGGCAGGGAAGTCTGGCAAAAAACAGGTGCTGACTCGGCGTGCGTCCCAGGCGGTCTGTTGATCGCCAGCTGTCAGGCCGGAGTTGCCACAAAGAGATAATTACCTAACTATTTCTATGTCTCTGATTGATTTTTCGTAGTTTTTTTGCTGTAATATTATTCAATAGTGTGTAGTGTGATATATTTATATAATAAAATGAGTGAATCATCGCTGTACTCAAAAATATGGTGTGCATATTGTTGATTCAATTATGTTCATCAAACAGTGAACAAATACTTTGTTGGTTATTACACTATATACACAGGTTATATATAAGTATCTGCATGTTTTGTTCACCATAACGAACCACTAAGTTGGCATGGTGAGTGGCAGTGCCAGTGGCAGCCTGCCACTGGCTGCTACTTCCTCCTACCCTCAAGTCACCTGACTCACCCACATTCTCCTCCCACAATACTGTTTTTGCTTTTATTCACTATATACAGACGCTATATATAAGTATCTACATTCGTGTTCACCATAACGAACCACTAAGTTGGTATGCTGAGTGGCAGTGGCAGTGGCAGCCTGCCACTGGCTGCCACTCCCTCCTTCCCTCACCTCACCTGACTTGCCACCATACTGTTTTTGCTTTTATATACAGACGTTATATATAAGTATTTATATGTTTTGTTCACCATAACTGTACATCTAAGCTTGTATGGTGAGTAAAGGCACAAAGACAGCTACTCACACAGTCAGCTGATGGCTGCCGCCCTCAAGGCCAGACGCACTAATATTTCTCCTCCAACAATACTGGTTGTGGTGTTATTACGCTATATACACACATTATATATAAATATCTACCTGTTTTATTCAGCATACTTGTACAAGTAAACTGGTATGGTGCCCAAAGACCATCGTGGTCACCAGTAAACAACATGATAAGTTGTGCAGACGACGACGCCGCCCTCACCAAAATGGCGGCTCCCAACCTACTCCTCTTGCTGTTTATACCCTCTATACACACGTTATATATAAGTATCTACATTTGTGTTCACCATAGCGAACCACTAAGCTGGTATGGTGAGTGCAGTCAATAAAAGGTGGCCACACACAGTCAAAAGACAATGCCACCACCCTCCCTCCCACAGCATTACTCCTCCCTCCATGGAGCACAGTGCTAAATATCACCACAATCCTGCTATTACACCAGTCTCCGTGGTGTAGTGGTAAGACACTCGCCTGGCATTCCGCGAGCACTTTGTCATGGGTTCATATCCTGGCCGGGGAGGATTTACTGGGCGCAAATCCTTAACTGTAGCCTCTGTTTAACTAAACAGTAAAATGTGTACTTGGTTGTAACAACGATTCTTCGCGGCGGGGATCGTATTCCAGGGACCTGCCCAAAACGCTACGCGTACTAGTGGCTGTACAAGAATGTAACAACTCTTGTATATATCACAAAAAAAAATTATCAGAACCCTGGTCAGTTTTATCACAGTCAGGGGTCTTCTGTAATAATATCATCGCTACATAATAGCATGAACAAGTATATTATGGCATTTTTAGGCGATGCTGTGGTCACAAGCTGAACAGCAGTGCTGTGAGCTCATGCTGCGTGCATCAGGCTTGGTAGCTCACTCAATACTGAGGCCCCTAACACCCAGGAATTTGGCCCACAATTTAAAAAAAAATGACGTCCGTTTACAAGAGCCCTGATGAAGGTGTGGTGAACCTCGTGTATACCCGGGCCGTTTAAATCTTGCGTAGTACTCCAAAGCATCATATGATGCGATGCGCAATTTACTGCAAGTCGGTCAAAGCATCATATGATGCGATGCACAATTTAAGGGCTAGACTACCTTACAAATTGATCTTTTCCAATACAGGGTAATCTTTTCAAGACTACCTGACCCTTCACAAGCTTGACTACATACCACCTACAGGTATTAAAGCCAAGAATGTACAGGAGTGCAATATTTGCAAGCACACTGAATGAAGAAACAGGAAGCAAAAATCTGTTTGCACCTGGTGCATCGAGAGTGAAGTCGCGCTGTGTACCATGGAATGCTTCTTTGATTATCACTCATTTCTAAAGTACTGTACTGTATAATACAATGTGTTACTGTATAAATAGTATGTGTAACTGCACATATTGTAATTTTAGTGTATTTTGAACAAGTAATATTGTAACAATAAACATTTATTGTGGACACATTACTGACACATGTATCACAGTTCCATGGAACATTATGAATGTTCCACTACATACATATTGCAAAGGACACAAATGAGCATCATATACGATAAGAAACTAATTATAAAGCATTGAAAATACATAGAAAAAATTGTAAATATATTATTGGCAACTTGTGAGGCTTGAATGGCCTGTGCGACTGCGTCTGGGAGCTTCATGCACGGGTGAACAGCCTGTGATGACATCACGCACGACTTTGTCCACGTTCCCACAGCCAAAGTAAGTGGAATTTGATATATATTTTTTTATATGTACATGTTCAGGGAAGGAAATTTAACATTTTATAAAGAACAAAAAATTTGCAAACACTTGATTTTCGGCACACAGGGAGAATTTCATAATAAATGTGGTGCATCACAGTCGTTAACCCAATAATGGTGACAAGGAAATTAACAATGACTAGTATAAATTTTTTTTACCTTGTGAGAATGAACCAAGTTAAATTAATAAATTTAATTTAGACATACTTCTTACTAAGATTCCCATAGGTAATGAAAAAATATTATTAGGCAATTAAGTTGTGCAAAAATCACTTACTTCTAAAGCAGCTCTACAAAATGTGCCATCCAGCATAACATTATATGGTGGTCTCAGGTTAAAGTTGTGTTGGAAAAATCCTAATATTCTTTGGGCTTTCTTATAACGTTTTATTTTCATGGTTGTCCCAGATTCCTCTGAAAAAAATAAATGCAAATTACCAAGTAATTATCACGATATTAAAACACAAGAAATATAACTACTATGTGCTAGGTAGCAGACACTGCTGCTAGAGTAGAAAGACAATTACAGTATATATATTTTTACAAGATGTTGCAATGGGTTATTTTGTTATGAGTGTTGGTAATTAAAATTATTTTTTCACACAAGCTATATTTTGTATATGACACTGGAAATCCAACTTGATATCAATGAGAAACCAAGGCATTTATCATCTACTCTAAAATAAATGAACTAACTTAATCTACTGTTATTAATTTGAATATTGTTAATTCTTAGATTAATTTGATTAGTGGATTTATTACCAAACAAAATATAGATTTGATTTATTAATTTTTTATTTATTTTATTTATTTATATATACAAGAGTTCTTACATTCTTGTACAGCCACTAGCATGCATAGCATTTTGGGCAAGTCCTTAATCCTAATTTTCCCTGGAACACGACCTGCCAAATCACTAAACAACCAGGTACACACTCACTACTAGGTGAACAGAGGCGTAAAGTTAAGGATTGGCGCCCAGTTAATCCTTCGGATACAAGACACACTGTACATTGACAACATCGCACACTAATATTTTTACCACTTCGGACACCAGCTTTGGACGTTTCGCATATGTGAACGTGTTCCATATTAAAATGACAATATAATGCTACTAACAATTACAATGTTCTACTTAACAGGCATATAGTTATTAAATGAAGTTTATTAATATAATAGACATAATCTGGAATTGGTAAGGACGCCGCCCGCCAGCGTAAACACAACACACCCCGAATGCCCACAAACACGATACAACGCACAAAACACAACATTTCTGTCAGTTTTTTGATAAACTCCTTTTATATTTATTATGTCATAGTTATACTTGTATAAAATGATAACTATTATAGGTAAGTGCCTAATATTTAATATTAATCAATAAAAAGAAGTCAGAAGCCACACGCCTGTCTGTACATGTCTCTTGTGTAAAAGTATTTTGGGCGCTCATGTACTTGTGCGCTAGCTGGCATTCACAACTATTCTCACCTAAAAGCATTAGAATTAAACAAACTAATTTATTAATTCATTTATATACAAGAAGATACATTTTCTCGAGAGAGTACATAACATTGGTGTTCTTACATTCTTTTAAAGCCACTAACTCGCAAAGCCTTTCGGCATGTCTAGATCTGCCCAAAACCTGTCTATTTATTTATTTATTTATTTATATACAAGAAGGTACATTGGGATTGAGAGGATACATAGCATAGTAATTACATTCTTATAAAGCCACTAGTACACACAGCGTTTTGGGCAGGTCCTTAATCTAAGAAAATTTTAAGTAGGTGAATACTTGCAAAATTATAAAAATGATAACA
>WNGS01056823.1:0-10287 GCA_020271785.1 Procambarus virginalis
CCACTGCTGGCCTCGGAGAGTATCCCAGTCGATCTCACAACCGGCCTTTAGATTATAAGATGAGTGGAGCACAGATCGTTCCCCAATCTGTGGCCCACCCCGACACCGAAATCTTATACAGCCTTCAAGGTCGCCAACTGGTTTTCTTGTGTCCAGTAAACACTGCAGTGGTCAGGTGTAATTGTGGCAAGAGCAAATTCCAATAATGTGGTATCAGGCAGGTCACTCTACTTTATATATACACGGTCACAAGATAAATGGAGGGGATGATATCAAACACCAAAGAGTTTGGTATTTTACTTAAAAGACAACGAGAAATATATATGCATCAATGTATCAGAATTAATATATGACAATTGCTCCATTCATAGCATAATATTCTAGAAGCACGATATGGTAACATCGGCACGTGTCACTGTCAGACCAGCTGACCGGGACCCTCGCGATCGTGGGAACAGACTAGTACTTGTTTTCTAATTGTCACGATCCCCGTTTATTAACTTTTCCAAAACACTATTCAACGTTCACATGGTTTACTTATGATTCACTGGCCTCACGATCAACATCTTATTCACAATACTCTCACAGTGACTTTTCACCGTACCAAAAGATTACTCTATTCTTAATAATATTTACTGTGAATGCACTCACTTGATCACTGAAATTTCTTTATATTTATACTTCTCTTAAAGAGATATCACTGGCAAACACTTCACGTATATGATATTATCCAGTACACAGTCATGTCATATATAAATCAATAATCAAACTTCAGGCATATATATCAATAGATCATAGAGATCAACACACAGGCATTTATATTGATAGATTATAGAGATCAACACGGGCACTTATATCAATAGATTATAGAGATCAATACACCAATATCTGGTTTGCTACCAATATATATAATAATAATTACTCACTGGAGATTAATAATAGTCACAGTTAATTCTCTGATGAATCTTGGTGCTTGCACACACCCACACATAGATATATATGTAAACTGATACTGTGAGCGCTCTGGGTAGCCTCACCACATACTGTGCTCTCTGTGACTTAAACTCAAGTGAGACTTGCTCACGACATATAAAATATTCTGACAAGAATATATATAGCTAACTAAAGGGGAAATGGGAGGGAACTGTAAACACCTACTTCACCTATCCTAGGATGACAGTTGGGTTGTAGCTCCTGGTCCAGGCTCTCGCCTCGTTCATCCAGAAACACAAGCCCCACGCCTTAGGATGTCGCGTCTCGCCGCTTCTGTACACAGCAGGTCCGTGCTTCCCCTACAGTACGTCGCCGGGTCGAAGTCGGTCTCCTGGCCGTCAACTTTCCTCCCAACTACGGCAGCCAGCCTACGTCTCGGCGGTCGTCGTACGTTTCCCAAATAGTTCTTGTCACTGTACTCCCAGAGTAACTGCCTCTCACCACTACGAAGTCACTGAAGTTATCAGCCGTCCCGGACGACACACGCACAGCACCCGACTTCAGAGCACTTGAAGCTCACAACACTGTCAATTCCCTCGTCGTCTAGATATATCGCTAGGTATTTGGGAAGACTTCTCGACGTGCTTGCATCCAACTGTTGACTCGTAGGGTTCCACGAAGGTGGGGTTACTGTCAAACTTGACAGGATCGTCGATCACACGTTCAACCTGGTTGACAAGGTTGTCAACCTGGTTCACTCACGGTGGGTGGCCCGGCCACTAAGCTGTCTCTTATACTGGTGAACTGCCAACGACGACACACGTCGATGCCCGGCCCACTTCTTGCAACACACCTGTCCCCTGAGCACTTGTTGCTCAATATTCTGTCAATTCCTTATCTGAGCCAATTCTGGGTTGCAGGAAGACCTCACAGAGTGCGTGCCAACAACTGGAGACGCTTAAATCCACCGGAGTTCGGTAAATCCGTCACTCTGACAGGATGACCGATCGGCGTCCTACCTCTCGGACGTGTCGTGAAAGACTGATGTCGCCTGGCGCCAACACGGGCGGACCCCCTATGCCTATGTGACGTCACTTCTCCCAAAGTTGGTTTTCATTGGCTCCCAGTGCCATGTCGCTGACGGTGACCAATCTGGCGCCACTGACGTCACACAGTTTTGGCGGGAGAACAGACTCGCCCGCGCCATATTGGCTCCCTAAAGGGCCTATCCCACAGGCCAAAATGTTCTATTTTTGCAAATTTCTCGGCTCTTCGAGAATACTGTTCTCTCCCACATATGTTCAATTGTTGCCTGCAATGTAGAGAACGCTCGGGAATAGTGGACATGACTCTTACAGCAGGCATGGGAGAATTAGAAGGGTGGGAACACCGTCACACACCATATCTGCAGTGGAGGCCGAAACACTGGCACTGGCATCCTCAGGCAAATGCACCTCCGCCGGCACTGTAGTACGCAACGCAACCGGAGCCACCCCTCCGTCGCCGGCAGATCCACAAGCGTCGAAGTCGCCAACGTCTGCCCACGCTGAAGACGAACGCCGGGAACGCTTAGGCTCGGGCCGCACATCATCCGACCCGGAGGCAGACTCGGAGACACGTGCAACACAAGCCGGGCGAACCGACGCACGTCGCAGAACGGCAGCATCCTCAACCACATGGGGCACCAGGCCAGGCACAGAAGGAAGCTCCGGACCCACCCCATCACCCAGCACAGCCGGAACAGACAGCGAGGGTGCAGGGACAGGGTCAGATGCAGCAGAGGACAAACCGGAAGACGGGGGATTCGAGCAGAAGGCAGGCTGAAGAACCCCAGGGACACTAGTCGGAGCAGGACGATCACCAGGCGACAACAACAGGGGGTGCACCAGGCGACACAGGGGGCACATCCACGGCTGAAGAGACGTCCACATCCACCGAACCCTCCTCCACAGGAAGCGGCGGAAAATCCTCCTCACTGAAGAGGTTCACGGGTGCCACGGCAGACGCAGTACAGTCAGCAGCCTGATGGCCCAATAGGCCACAACGATAACACGTTCGAGGCTGGCGGGCGTAGAACACCCGAACGTTGTAACCCATAAGACGCACGGCGGACGGAATATCCTCATGGAGCCTCATGCCCAGGGTGCGAATGTTCGTCCTCACACCGTTAAGGGGGCTAGAAGATACCACGTTCACCCGCACACTAACCACTGCGCCAAAACGGCCGAAGTACCGCCGTAGCAGACCCTCCGGAAACTCCAATGGAGCCCCATGCACACTGACGTAGGTGAGGGCACCACTCCGATCAGAGAGTGATACAGTGCCGGCACCATCCGGCAGGGGTAATGTCCGCCCCTCGTATCGATGGAGAAAGTCGCAATACGCCAACTCCTCAGTGAACTTTATAATCGCTCTGCGTGCCGTCACCAGCTCGACTCCATAAATGTCGATCACAGGAATATGCAGTAACTCACACACCAGCGCAATCTCTGGGTACCCAGCCCGGCCGGAAAATTCGAAGCCCACAGACTGAGCCCGCAGTATAGGTGGGAGGGGGACCCCCATCGTGAACGCCACGTCAGCACAGTCAGGCAAACGCGCACCTGCCCCCAACCGGCCAAATTGGGAAACACCACCAACAGCCGGAGCGCCGAGCCACCATGTCCGACCCCTACCGAAGCTAGGGCCACACTCTGAGATAGTGAAGTAGTGGCTTTTCTGTGATTGTTTGGTAGAAGATGCATTCCGTCTGTCTGGGTTCACCAATCTCTGTAACCCTGAAGTAGTCTATATAACCGAACTGTTATTTCCCTGTGGATTCTCTTTGGGATATTTAACCTGTCTAACTTGGTGGCCTGATGATACCATATTGCAGAGGACGAATCTTCTGCTACTCTCTGGTGCAGATAGACTTTGTTGAGGTGTGCGAGTTTTTTATGATGGTGATTTTTATGTACTCTAGGTTGGGTGGATTATTTCATGTATCACTTGATGACAATTGCCAATTTTTTTTTTATTTATATAAAGAACAATATATACATAAATACTGAGACACACACGTACAAAGAGAAATCACATGAACAAAACAGACAATATTCACAGCACAAGATAAGCAACGGTATCAATGGTGAAAGACAAGTACATATGGAACAAATAGCATGAAAATCAAACACAATAAAAGTAAAACCTAATAACCATAAACCATTAGAACAAAACACAATAAACCATATGGATACACCCGTTGAAAGGAATTCATAATAACACAGACAATATTTACACGAAATATGAGGACTTGGACCTACAGGTAAACAAAATGTACAACGGGAACAATTTCCAAGTAAAACTAAGACAATAACCGCAAAACAGAAGCACACAATAAACACAATAATCAGCAAATATAACGTACAAACCACGGAAACAGTGCAAACACAGTTGCACGGCTCAAGCAGCAGAATAGGATGCAGACATATACACACACAACACGGCAAAAAAGATCATTAAACGCACAAAAAATTTGGAGTAAACCACATAGGGGAGTAATACCATTCAAACTACACCCAACCAAACAACAAACGGACACGGCCACAGACAAGGTAAGCCGCACACACAAAACACGCCAACCACACCCATAGAAACAAATTCATACAAGAACCACACACCCAACAACAAGAAATCACATAAACGGTAAAATACATGACTCACCCACACTCACATCCACCCACGCCATACCCACAAAATACACATCACACAGACAGTGTACAGGCCAAAACAATTTACGGCCTCCAAATAAAGAGTACATAATTTACAGCACAGTATAAAACAAAAAACAAAACCACCCCGGCCCACGCATGGACCAAACCCCCACACACCGACAAATCACGCACTGGGAGGCACAGAGACACCACACACCACACATACACAGGAGCAGCACACCCGCAAAACCACGGGAAAAACACAACCATGCACAACCCCCGCCAAGGACACCCAACAGGGGGACAGCAGCGAAAAACCCAAACCGCACTACCGGAAGGCAACCCCACGGACATAGGCAACCGTAAACCACCCACCAAATTCCACTGGAAAAGCCCGCTGTAACCACCACCAAGTGAATCGCATGCGACCCCGCAAAAACCCCAAAACGCGCGTAACCCCAAAACCCTCGCGCCTCCCGACCCACACACAAAACACATAATCCGCAACCAAAACACATAAAGTATTACGCACACGCCGCGAATAACCCGGAAAGTGCAAAAACAAAAATTGCAAAACATCACCTCGACAACCAGGACCACAGAACCCCTCCAGGACATCCCGAAACCAGTCCACCAAACCCCGCAACCGGCCACAAAAATAAAACACATGCACCTGCGACTCACATAACCCACAATGCACACACGCCTCTGAGGCACGCAGACCCAACATACACAACCGCTCATTCGTCGCCAGCGACAGATGCAAACACCGGAACAACAATTCACGCTGCTGGGGCGCTAAAAACCTCGCCCCTAAAGAAGACCAGATAGCACCCCAATCCCAACACGGGAACAACCCCTCCACCCGCGGCCTCACCCGGGGCAACAACACCTCATACACAGCCTTACAAGAAAACGACAGAAAACCAGGAAAACGGCAGAGTTCTCGAAGAATCTCTACCGCCCAAGAAAAAACAGGGGGGGTAGATAAAGCCACCTCCTGAGAAACCCCCAAATCAACTAAATAACTAAACCGAATCGAACAGAAAAACACACCCAGCGTATTCAAACCACCGCCGAGCACCAGCCCCTGATACAACGAGACCCAGAAAAGGGCCCGGGCCTTCGTGAAAACGTCAGGAATGCCAACACCCCCCTCACGCACCCCGAACACCAACGTCGAACGACGCACCGGTTGGTACCGTCCACACCACACATACTTGAAAACGACGCGCTCCAGAAGCAAGGCTTTACGACGATCCAAAGGAAAACACCGAGCCAGAAACCAGACCCTTGACAACACCTTGCACGTAACCAGCAAGCCGCGCTGATAAATGGTCAGAGGACGACGCGACAGAAGGCCAACCGCAACCCCAACCGAACGGGAAACAACATCCCAATTCCAGGCCAAAGACCTGTCATAGGAGGCAAACCAAGTAACCCCGAGTACGCGCAGCGAGGAGACCACCGGAAACCACGACCTCTCCCACACCAGGCGAGAGGTCCACGCACCGATCCCCATTAACCCCGACTTTGCGCGATTGAGCACAGCCCCCGTGGCCGACTCAAAACGGAGAAGAACATCCTGCACAGCTAACACCGAACCCTCCGAAGCAACAAAAAGCACCGTGTCATCAGCATATCCGCAAATGGGAAGCCGAAATCCGGACGGCAGGCAAGGAGGCACAATCAAGGGGCACGTTTTCACTGCCCTGAAGAGGGGTTCCTGAAAAATTACATAGAGCAACATTGACATCGGACACCCCTGACGAACCGAACGACAAATCCCGAAAAACGAACTGAAAAACCCATTCACACACACACGACTGCGACTCCGGACATATAACAAACGGACCCACCCAATAAACACCTCCGGGAACCCAAGTTTTTCCATAGCACGAAAGACAAACGCCAACGACACCCGGTCGAAAGCCTTGGACCAGTCCAAGCAGATCATAGCCGCCGAAAGCCGAAATTCGGACGCATAAAGAAGCACGTCCCGAAATAAACCATTGCAATGCGTCAGGGCACGGCCAGGCACACCGCAAAATTGCTCAACCGAGACCACTGACGCAACGACTCCCCGACAGCGACGCGCCAAGACCTTGGAAAGAATCTTGTAATCAACATTCAATAATGTAATCGGCCTCCAATTCGCAAATAAACTCAAGTCGCCCTGTTTCGGAAGCAGCCGCACGATCCCGTCACAAAAAGAGTCCGGTAGAGCACCCAAACGCAAACCCTCACGCACCACCTCCAAGACCACCACCCCCAACACATCCCAAAAAGTGCGGTAAAATTCAATGGGCAGGCCATCCGCACCCGGCACTTTCCCGGACTTAAACGACCAAACCACCTCCCGGATCTCCAGCATGGAGACATCCTGCACCAACGCAGCACACTCCGACGTCGACAAACCGGGAGAGCACGCATCCAAAAAGGAGGCCGCAATCCCACCATCCACACTCACCTCACCATAAAGAGTCTCCAACTCCTGCTTCGCGTATCGCAAAACACCAGAGGTGCTAGAAAGCACAGTGCCATCGGAACGCCGTAGACCCTGCAAAAGAACGGAACTCCGAACAGCCTTCTCCCTCTCCAAAAGAAAGGGGGAGATCCTCTCCCCATCCACCCGTTCAGCCACACGCGCACGCACCCGAACCCCGTCAGCCAACACCGCACGCAAATCACAAATACGCTCCTTACACTCAGCAATTTCTCTGAAACAGTCAATCCCAACATTTAAACGTTCATACAAAACCGACAAACGCGCCTGAAACATCCGCAAGAGACCAAACCTCCCAGCAGCCTCCCTCTTCGCAACAACCTTAAAAAATCTCTGACACTCCACCTTACACCATTCCCACCAAACAAACAACGAAGAGAAATCATTTCTCCGAGCAACGATACCGACCCACCAGGCCCGAAACTGCGCACAAATGCGCGGACACCGCAACAACCTACAATTTAGTTTCCACCACCCAGGCCCCACCCGCACCTGACTCCGGACACCCACCCGGACAACCACCAAACAATGATCCGAAAAGGCTACCGGGACCGTCCGAAAAGCAAAGACCGAACACTCCCCACCAGAGACATAAAACCGATCCAAACGAGAGCTCGCCCCGCGCGCAGCGAAGGTATAATCCAACGCACCTCCACACAACACAGCTGCATCCCGAAGCCCACACGCACGCAAAACTTCAATCAATGCGGCCGACACATGCCGAGGGTGCTGACTAGAGCAATCCCGTACACATGTAACACAGTTAAAATCGCCCCAAAAATTAAATCCCTCGTATCATGCCGCAGGTACGGTAAAAGCCCTTCCCGAAAAAACAACTCCCGGTCCTGATGATGCACCACTCCAGAAGGGGCGTACACCGTCAGGAATGGAATCTCAACCCCTAAAAACCCCGCCCGAACAAACAACACCCGCCCGTCTTCGTCCATTTCCGTGTGAAGCACGGAAAAAGACGCCCTCCGCGAAAATAACATCAGCGTCCCCCCAAAGGATGACCTTGGCGGGTTCAAAATAACAACAAACTCGGCACACAGAACCTGCAATACAGACACATCCTTAACATTGTGCTCTTGGATAAGAGCCACATCTACACGCTGCTCCCGAAGCACATCCAAAAGTCCCAATTGAACCGCCAAAGCATTCAATCCACGAACATTCAGAGAGGCGCAAACAATAGCAGGCGCCATTGAGAACAATCAAGTACCCACAGCACCTGCAGACACCCCGGTAGGCACAGAGCCACTCCCAGCAGAGACGGCGTCAGCCACTCGAGGGCCAATCCGCTGGAGTTCGTCCACCGGTGAGAACCCCTGGACGCCGGATGACTGATCCCGCCTAAGGCGCAAAGTGCCGACAACACATGGCGAGGCACTACGAGACCCCTCCATCAGAGACCACGAACCCGCGCCATCCACCCTCGAGGAGAGTACTTCGCCGCCATCCGGAACCGCATCACACCCGGAATCCATTTCGGACTCAGGGGAATTAGGGGGAGGTGGGGGGGGGGGGTTCCGGGGCACAGCTCCGCGCAGCCTCAACCCTTTTACCAGGGGGTTCCCCACTGCTGGAACGCCCGTCCGCATCACGCTTCCGGCGAGGTGCAACGAAGGCCAAACTTTCCCCAGGAAGCACACAGGCAAGGGGAGCAGGAACCGGGCCAACACAGCACTCCACAGGAACATTCGCCACATCGACGACACAGTCGGCACCCGCTCGACGCTCAGCGCCCACACCAGAAGACACCGATAAGTCACTGCCAACGCCACGCTCATCTCCTAACGCGCCACAGGGAAGAGGGTGCACCTCCACCTCCACAGCCCGGAGAAGACCAGAAGCAGAAGCATCCACGCAGCCCACCACAGCTGGCACAGGGGACATCACAGGCGCAGACAACATAGGAGCCACAGCCGACTCAGGCTCACTAACAGGCACCACCGCTGAAGGCCCACCACCAGACACAGGATTCGCAGGAACACCACCAGGCCCGCCAGACATGGGTGCGCCACCAGGCACAATATTCGCAGGGGCCCCATCATGCAGAAGTTCCTCAGGCACACAAACCGGCACAACTGCTGGAGGCATCCCACCAGGTACCACCCTCGGGCACCACATCCGCCGGAGCCACACGAGGCGCACCCGCACTCCCAGGACCTGCCAGGGCGGCCACTGGGCGATGGAGGGGAGGGAAATCCCCCGCACTGAAGACCGAAGTGGTCCGCAAACGAGGAGAGTCACATCGGGCTGCGTCATGCCCCTCCTCCCCGCAACGGAAGCACGTGCGGGCTTGACCAGGGTAAAAAACGCGGAGAGGTAACCCACAGCACAGCACCTTTGACGGTATAGGCCCCGTCAGTCGCATCTGCAGCGTCCTAGATCCCAGGCGGAGGCCCTGCAGTCGCCCAGCACTGAACACATTGAACCTGTGCCGCTGTACAGCCCCAAACCGCGTGAAAACAGCAGTAAGCTCCTCCACCGGAAGCGTCACAGGCACACCGTGCACACTGACATATGTCTGAGGCCCCCACGGATCCGATACCGTCACTGAGCAAGCCGCCTTAGGAACGGAAGTCGGCTGCTCACACCAACGCGCCACCAATTTCTCATAGCCACTTGCAGAGGCGAAAGTTACTGCTACACGAGTGGGAGAGAACCTCTCCAACCCAACTAGTTCACGGACGTCCACTCCCAGAACGTCCAAAAGCGCGGACGCCACACCGTCCCAGTCTACAGGGCAGGAGAAATCCAATCGGGCGGTATTTAACCGGCGGAGGCGACCCCCTCCAGCCGCCGCCATATTGCTGACCCCGCCCGGGTCAGCTGACGCCTCACACCACACCACCACCTCCAGACAGCGCTGAGCAACAACTGGCGGCACACCCCAAAACAACAGGAGCGGTCAGCTGACACGTCCGCACCGGCACGGCAGCGCACAATAAAGTCACAATGCCAATTAGAAGTTTAATAGGAATATTTCAGTTTCATTTTATGGGATTTCAACGGAATGGGACCAGTTTAGGTTATGTTGAGTCTTTTGCTGCAAGATACAAAATGGTGGTAATTATTTCCAAGTTGTCTTTACAGTGTTTTTTCCTAATATTGAAGTGCAGCTTTTGAGTGTTTGATTGCATTTTGAGTGTT
>WNGS01056849.1:0-15668 GCA_020271785.1 Procambarus virginalis
TTGGTATTCACGAGGTCCACTATTAGTCAAGAACCCAGAAATATCAGTCTCACACTTTTGGCAGGTTTTAATTTAACTGCTCAACTAATTGTTGCGTGATGAAGGTTTTCTGTGATCCCTGATCAAAGAGAACTCTAGTGTTAACTCTAGATTTCTTGTCTATTAGTTTAAGTTGAGCTGTAGGCAGAGTGGTATTATTGCCTGACTCAGTAGCAAGTACACTTATTTCTTGATGTACCTTGCAATATTGTACTGTGGTAGAATTCATAGAATTCTTCCCAGGTGTCACAGATTGGGTAGAATTTGTTCTACATAAGGCATAATGATGTACACCTTTGTGGCATCTACCGCATAACCGTAGCTGCATAACACATTTACTGGTTTCATGAGAACCCATGCACTTGGTGCATCTGTGTAATTCTTGGAGTTGTTTAATCCTGGTATTAAAGTTAGGATAAACCGTACATTTGTAGGTGAGATGTACTTGATCGCAGAACAGGCACCTTCTCTCTCTGACTGAATTTGTCCTTTTAGTAGACACATCAGTTGCAGTGTCAGAGGGAGATACTGTATAAATACCTACACTACCACTCCCCTTTCCAGTGGATGGAGTAGTCTTAGGCTTAGATTTATTGGATTTATTCAAAGTCAATTTGGGTTTGACTGAGACGTCAATGTTAGGTAATTTAGACTCAGGTTTAATCTTATCATGAGTCTTCAACCTGTTAACTGTTATTCTCAGCCCCTCGAATATTTGCTCGAGAGTGAGAAACTCGGTTTTATAATGTGAGCATATTTCTGCTAAGATATTTTGAGGCAATTTCCTCTGCAAAAGTAACTTGATTGACCATTCTGAAGCTGGTACATCAACTTTAGTACCTAAGGCCTTCACTAGAGACTCTGCTTCTAGTCTGAAGCTTTGAAGTGAGTCTGGTCTGTTACTTGGTGCATTCAGATCTAGCAATTGGTAATAAAGGTTAGCTATACTTAACTCCTGGTTGCAATAATTCAACTTCAGCAGTTTTATAGCTTCCACATAATTACTCTCAGTGAGAGCTAAGTTATCTATAACCTTTTTAGCTTCCCCTTTGAGAAGACTAATCAGGTATGAAAATTTAGAAACTGGGTCAAGATAAGACCTGTTATGGATATGAACTTCAAATGAAGTCCAAAATGTGTCCCAATTTTCTTCATCCAGCCCTGCAAATGTAGGTAAGTCTAAAGTAGGTAGACGAACCTCAGGTAATTGATTACTGGATTGAGACATAGTAGAATTTGTATTGGATTGATGGTTTACTATACTGGATAGTACATCAAGTTCATCTTGAGTCTCATCTTCGTGTTGGGAAATATTTGCTACAATTTGATCTAATTCCTCTAGATCAGTTTCAGTAGCATTCAATGAGTTAAGATAAGACTGACTTGCAGATTTAACTTGATCAAACTTAAGATTAGCTACTCTCACTGATGATTCTAGTAGATAGTAATCAATGGGAGTTGCCTTGGACAAGTCATCAGACTTATTAATTAGTCTAGTTAAATGGCCTTTGAGGCCAATATAGGTTCTCCTTAATTGCTCAGGAGTAGCCATGTTAGCTTTAAGTCCAAATTTCATAGGACTTGATTGAATATTACTAATGAAGCTGGGATACTTGTTCATTAGTTGATAATTAATATTGAGTATAGCCTGAATTCTGGCTAATTAAACTCTACCTCACTTTGAGGTTAAATGTCCCTACCTAACAAGTATATAGCTAAAGATTTTGAGTGGTGTCTGCATGTCACCATTAACTTTCGTCCGGCTAGCTCATCTTTATCACCATTAGATGTAATGGTGATCATACAGCAACACTCAAAACCACACACAAAAATAATGAATACACAAATAATTGATATGGGTACACTCTAATCAGAGTTACTGTAATGTTGAATCCCACCCTTGGTAGGGTCAGCACAAAAATGTATAATGTATGTACTACTCATTAGTACAGGACTAGTTGTAAGAATTTCTTGGATTGTATCCAGTTCTAAGAGACCAAAATGTTGTTTTGGTTTCTGAGAACGGATATAATTTAATGGTAATTGGTATGTATCCAGTTCGATAAGACCAAAATGTTGTTCTGGTCTGAGAACTGATATAGTTTAATATTAATTGATATCTATCCGGTTCGAAAAGGACCAAAATGTTGTTTTGGTGCTTGAGAACCGATATAGTTAAATATTAATTGGTATCCGGTTCGAATAGACCAAAATGTTGGTATCTGGGGCTTGAACTCAAAAATTAAATTATTTAATTATTGTATTGAAATAACTCGAAGGACCACCCACTTTTGAGAAAAGAGGGAAAACAAATAAAAGTGATCATTTGAATGACACTAGAGAACCAGTGTCTATGGAAACTCATTTAATGAATAATCACTTGAAATAAATGAAGACTGTAATTATTAATTAAAGCCAAAGCCTCAAATATCAACATTGGGGGGTTATTTCTAGAAGTTCATATATATCTAGGAACCAGTGTGGTTCGTCACTAGTTCATTGTGGTATTAATAACATGGTAAATCTAACTACAATATATTCAAATATATGGTAATCAAATTATAATCATTATGATCATTAATCATCATTAATCACTGAGCAAAATACTGAGCACAGTTAGAGCATAACATTAATTACCAAATCTGGCAATAATCATTCAATAGAAATTGCTATATGAATTATAGAAGCAATAATCAAATTGAATAAATTTGTAAGAAAAATGTGTCTTAGCTGTAAGACGATTTCTAACGCCAGGTCATCATTCGTCCTCGTGGTCACGGAATCCCCATAGAGAAAGAACTCGAGGTAAATAACACGATTGATGAGAATCTTGCTGGCACCTCAAATACACGCTGTAATACAAGAAATGTAAAGTAGCAATTGACTAGGCTACAAATTATGTTCAGATATTCATGAAACTGAGATGAGTGATAAACATTACTAACATGTTATTTTTGATGTTCATTCTTCCTGACGACAAACTACTCACAAATGTACTACCTACTTTGATGCATCAAAACTAGGAAAATACTTATATGAGCGTAACAGAGTACTGAGGTCTGCCGAAATTCGCGTCTGCCAGTCTCAATGTTCACTGCTGTGCACACTTAATTACGAGTCCTGGTTCTAATTGTTGACGCGTTATTAACTGACGAGGCACTAGAGAACACATAGGCAAGTAAATTTCACTTATTAACTGGGTATCAACGTAATTCTTGTCGATAAGAATTCCCAGCAGCTGCCATGTGCTTCACCCACGCTGCCTCGTGACCAAGCCTTGTTGAGTAATGGCGTCTCCGCCTTCCTCCCTCCCCGCTCTCGCATTCACCATGGAAATTATTAAACACGAATTATTCTTTTCCGCGCAATTATGGATGAAATGCGATAATATGAACTGGGTTGCAATTATAGGGATTTAATACTTATTATATTCTCAGTAAATGATCTCTAGCGAGAAATGGAGATGTTATTTATACTTCTCCAGAGCATTCGATCGTAACAGAATAAAAACTGTTACTAAATAATTTCAATTAATAACTCTCGATTTACATTATCAGGAGTCATATTATCAGCAATATGCTCAGATTAAATTATATTAACACTACTGTTAGTGGTGTTAAGAACTACTGCAATTAGTAAGGTAATAGTAATTTATTATAATATAATAATAGATGATAAGTGTTGGAAATTTCCAACAGACCCAGTGTACTCATTGCAGACCGAGTGTACTCATTGCAGACCAAGGGTACTCATCACAGACCTAGTGTACTCATTGCAGATCCAGGGTACTCATTGCAGACCCAGGGTACTCATCACAGGCCTAGTGTACACATCACAGTCCCAGTGTATTCATCACAGTCCCAGTGTACTTATCACAGACCCAGTGTATTCATCACAGACCCAGTGTACTTATCACAGACCCAGTGTACTCATCACAGGCCTAGTGTACACATCACAGTCCCAGTGTATTCATCACAGTCCCAGTGTACTTATCACAGACCCAGTGTATTCATCACAGACCCAGTGTACTTATCACAGACCCAGTGTACTCATCACAGGCCTAGTGTACACATCACAGTCCCAGTGTATTCATCACAGTCCCAGTGTACTTATCACAGACCCAGTGTATTCATCACACACCCAGTGTACTCATCACAGACCCAGTGTACTCATCACGACTCAGTGTCCTCATCACAGACTCAATGTACTCATCGCAAACCCAGTGTACTCATCACAGACCCAGTGTACTCATCACAGTCCCAGTGTACTCATCACAGACCTAGTGTACTCATCACACACCCAGTGTACTCATCACAGTCCCAGTGTACTCATCACAGACCTAGTGTACTCATCACACACCCAGTGTACTCATCACAGACCCAGTGTACTCATCACAGACCCAGTGTACTCATCACAGACCCAGTGTACTCATCACAGACCCAGTGTACTCATCACAGACCCAGTGTACTCATCACAGTCCCAGTGTACTCATCACAGACCCAGTGTACTCATCACAGACCCAATGTATTCATCACACACCCAGTGTACTCATCACAGACCCAGTGTACTCATCACGACTCAGTGTCCTCATCACAGACTCAATGTACTCATCGCAAACCCAGTGTACTCATCACAGACCCAGTGTACTCATCACAGTCCCAGTGTACTCATCACAGACCTAGTGTACTCATCACACACCCAGTGTACTCATCACAGTCCCAGTGTACTCATCACAGACCTAGTGTACTCATCACACACCCAGTGTACTCATCACAGACCCAGTGTACTCATCACAGACCCAGTGTACTCATCACAGACCCAGTGTACTCATCACAGACCCAGTGTACTCATCACAGACCCAGTGTACTCATCACAGTCCCAGTGTACTCATCACAGACCCAGTGTACTCATCACAGACCCAGTGTACTCATCACAGACCCAGTGTACTCATCACAGTCCCAGTGTACTCATCACAGACCCAGTGTACTCATCACAGTCCCAGTGTACTCATCACAGACCCAGTGTACTCATCACAGACCCAGTGTACTCATCACAGACCCAGTGTACTCATCACAGACCCAGTGTACTCAGCAGTAATTTGGTAATGGTAGAAGTAAACTGGTGGCATTGTTCTGTTTATTTTTTCATCTGTTGTTTAAAGTGAGCATATTATATTTAATGATAATAACACAAAATATGTAGTTGAGCGGCTCCACGAATATTTATTTTTTTGCTGCACATATATATGATTATATAATGATAGACGAATCACTGCTATATTATAATAACTATGTTATCTAGCGTATTAACGCCTTTCAGAATGTCAGGTCAACAGCACATAAAAAAACGTTTAAATGAAGAAAACAGCAGCAGAAGTCTTCGTGAATGGTGGAGATAAGGATTTGGTATAATCAAAAAGGATATAAAGTCTTGTGTTACGTCCTCCGTAACGCCCCGTTATGAAACTATTTGTAAATGGCTTTGTGGTAAAAGTGAGCAGGCACAAAAAGAACACATATTTCGATAAGTCAACAAAAATACATAAAATGTTTTAATTAAATTTGCTTCAAACGGTTCCAACTTAGGGCTGAGTTTAAGATTTCAAAATGAACATTATGTAACGGAATTTTTGTCCCTGGGTAATAAGTGATATTTTCTAATCGCTCGTGACTCCAAAATATTGAAAAGGACTATTATTGCCTTTAAAATATGTTTTGACCTTTGCTTTAAGGACAAAGATAGCTTATGGAAGATTTCCTGAAGGTTACTTGAAGGCGGCCGACTACTTATCTAGAGCGCTGTCAAATTGTCAGAGCTGTAGATAGAGGGTCGGCAGCCTTCAAATACCTTCCAGACATATTCCCTAAGCTCTCTAAGGCAAAGAAAAAAGCAAAGTTTGAGAGGAATTATAGCCATTTTCTATAATTTGGAGGTATAAGAAAAATGTATGCATTTTGAAGGGAGACTATCCAGGGAAACAAATTATGAGGTGTATCAGTATGACACTACTGGCAATTTTTTAGAGGAAGGCAGAAACAGAGCAGAAAATATAAGAGAGAGGAACAGTCAGATGGAACCACCACAGGATTACAGAGGGGAAGGGAGATACCCACAAGTCTGGAATACACATTACCAACAAACACACAGGTACTACACCACACAACACTCGCCCCACTACCGAAACTGGACGAATCACTTCGAAAACAACACACCCTGGACGCAAACACAGTGGCCCCCTTACCAGAGCCTCAGATATTAACACCAAGTAAGGCATCCAGCACTTCCACTACCACGATAACATCATTTATATTTGCCAACATTCAAGGTATAAAAACACGCAAATCCAACAAAGTTCACTTTATAGATGGTCTCCTTCATGAGGCAAATGCAGTGTTTGCAGCCCTAACAGAAACCCACACAAAGGACTACCATGATGGTGAAATATGGATCTCAGAGTACAATCTTTTCAGATGTGATAGGAAACACCGGCTTCAGGGTGGGGTCAGCCTATACATCAAAGACACACTCATCTGTACTGAGCTGCTAAACACCTCAAATGATATGGTGGAAGTGCTGATAATCAAAATAGAGATTATAAATGTAGTTATTGTCCTTGTATATAAGTCACCGGAGGCAAACCCTCAGCAGTTTAAAGACCAACTAATGAAAGTAGAACACTGCTTGGAAAACCTCACAAATCCAGCTCCGAACATCATCCTGCTTGGGGACTTCAACCTACGGCACCTGAAATGGAAGCACCTGGCTAATACAGTAATATCAGAAAGAATACCAGGAAGTAGCCTTAATGAACAGGCACATGCAAATGACCTGCTACGGATGTGCGACAGGTTTGCCTTAAACCAACAAATAGTAGAACCAACCAGGAAGGAGAACACGCTGGACCTCATTTTCACTAATAATGATGAATTGATCAGGAACATAATGATTACAAATACCTGTTACTCAGATCACAACTTAATTGAAGTTATGACAACCATGGGGAATAGACCTTCAAAACCAGTCCAGATTCCCGGTGGAGGAGATTTCAGCAAATTCAACTTCAATAATAAACAGATAAACTGGGAGCAAATAAACCAGGACTTCACAGAAATAAACTGGGAAGAACAGCTAGGAAATGCGAACCTGAACCAGTGCCTGGAAAAAATAAGCTCAGTAGCACTAGAAATATGTACAAACCGCATCCCCCTAAGAAAAAAGAGGAAGAGATGCAGATTGGAACGAGAACGTCGTTCCCTATATAGGCGAAGAAAACGAATCGCGGTACAACTTGAGAGTCGCACCCTATCTCAGGAACGGCGAAGAAGGTTAGGTAGCGAAATAGGAAAAATTGAACTCAAGCTACAAGAATCATACAAAACGCAGGAGAGGGAAAGAGAGCAAAAGGCCATCAGTGAAATAGAGAGAAACCCGAAATATTTTTTCTCCTATGCAAAATCAAGATCAAAAACCACATCTAGTATCGGGCCCCTGCGAAAGGAAGATGGAACTTTCACCGATGACAACAAAGAAATGAGCGAGCTACTGAGGAAGCAATACGACTCTGTCTTCAGCGAGCCATTAAACGCACTAAAGATCGATAACCCAAATGAATTTTTCATGGATATGATACCAACATCAAATCATATATCAGACGTCACCCTATCCCCACTGGATTTTGAAGAAGCCATAAACAGTATGCCTATGCACTCCGCACCAGGCCCGGATTCTTGGAACTCCATATTCATCAAGAACTGTAAAAAACCACTATCGCAGGCCCTTCACATTCTGTGGAGACAAAGCCTAGATACTGGCGTTATTCCTGATATACTAAAAACAGCAGAGATAGCACCACTTCATAAAGGAGGAAATAAGGCAGAGGCAAAAATTACAGACCGATAGCACTAACATCGCACATCATAAAAATTTTTGAGAGAGTGCTAAGAAGTAAGATCACAAAATACATGGAATCACAGCATCTCCATAACCCCGGACAACATGGTTTCAGAACAGGGCGCTCTTGCCTGTCGCAGTTGCTGGACCACTATGATATGGCATTAGATGCTATGGAAGACAAACAAAACGCTGATGTAATTTACACAGATTTCGCAAAAGCTTTTGATAAATGTGACCATGGTGTTATTGCCCATAAAATGCGCTCAAAAGGAATTACCGGAAAAGTAGGCAGATGGATCTACAATTTCCTGACCAACAGAACCCAATGTGTAATAGTCAACAAAATAAAATCCAACCCGTCAACCGTTAAGAGCTCAGTCCCCCAGGGTACTGTGCTTGCTCCAGTACTTTTTCTCATCCTCATATCGGACATAGACAAGAACACAACCTATAGCACTGTATCATCCTTTGCAGATGACACTAGGATCTTCATGAGAGTAGGCAACATAGAGGACACGGCGAACCTCCAGTCAGATGTAGATCAGGTCTTTCTATGGGCTACAGAAAATAATATGGTGTTTAACGAAGACAAGTTCCAGCTCATGCGCTATGGAAAAAATGAAAATATAAAAACGGAAACCACGTACAAAACTCAGGCAAATCATAACATAGAACGAAAAGGCAATGTAAAGGATCTGGGTGTACTCATGTCGGAAGACCTTACCTTTAAAGAACACAATAAAGTAGCCGTCACAACTGCAAGAAAAATGACAGGTTGGATAACAAGAACTTTTCACACTAGAGATGCTATACCGATGATGACACTTTTCAAAACGCTTGTGCTCTCTAGAGTGGAGTACTGCTGCACAATGACAGCCCCTTTCACTGCTGGTGAAATTGCTGACCTGGAGAGCGTGCAGAGATCCTTTACTGCTAGAATCCACTCGGTAAAACATCTAAACTATTGGGACCGACTAAAGAGCCTAAATCTGTATTCCCTTGAGCGCAGGCGGGAGAGATACATAATAATTTACACGTGGAAAATATTAGAGGGGCTGGTCCCAAACCTGCACACAGAAATAACATCACATGAGACCAGAAGACATGGCAGGATGTGCAGAATACCCCCGTTGAAAAGCAGAGGTGCAACTGGTACTCTGAGAGAGAACTCTATCAACATCAGAGGCCCGAGACTGTTCAACACGCTTCCACTACACATAAGGGACATAACTGGCAAACCCCTCACAGTGTTCAAGAGAGAACTGGATAAGCACCTCCAAAGGATACCTGATCAACCAGGCTGTGACTCATACGTCAGGCTGCGAGCAGCCGCGTCCAACAGCCTGGTTGATCAGTCCAGCAACCAGGAGGCCTGGTCGATGACCGGGCCGCGGGGACGATAAGCCCCGGAAGCACCTCAAGGTATCCTCAAGGTGTAATTGCTCAACATGGAAAACCACTCAGTGATGGAGAATATATTAACAATCATGGCTAGAATGAGCTCCTTTTCTTTTGACTGTTTTCCAGAAAACGAACAAATTATTCAGATAATCTAGGATTTGTCAGTGAATGAAAACAGCAAAAAGAGACAATATGAAAGTTGGACACAAACATACCAGAACAGCTAAAATAAGATATTGGTTCAGGTAATTTCTTTCCCTTTATCTTGATGAGATCACTGATCATTAGCTTGGCTAACTATTATTGTCTTGATAAGATCACTGATCATTAGCTTGGCTAACTATTATTGTCTTGATGAGATCACTGATCATTAGCTTGGCTAACTATTATTGTCTTGATAAGATCACTGATCACTAGCTTGGCTAACTATTATTGTCTTGATGAGATCACTGATCATTAGCTTGGCTAACTATTATTGTCTTGATGAGATCACTGATCATTAGCTTGGCTAACTATTATTGTCTTGATGAGATCACTGATCATTAGCTTGGCTAACTATTATTGTCTTGATGAGATCACTGATCATTAGCTTGGCTAACTATTATTGTCTTGATGAGAGCATTGATCATTAGCTTGGCTAACTATTATTGTCTTGATGAGAGCATTGATCATTAGCTTGGCTAACTATTGTTGTCTTGATGAGATCACTGATCATTAGCTTGGCTAACTATTGTTGTCTTGATGAGATCACTGATCATTAGCTTGGCTAACTATTATTGTCTTGATGAGATCACTGATCATTAGCTTGGCTAACTATTACTGTCTTGATGAGATCACTGATCATTAGCTTTGCTAGCTATTGTTGTCTTGATGAGATCACTGATTATTAGCTTTGCCAGCTATTATTGCTCGATTGTGCAGGGGTGACGAAATATGTGAGGAACTGGTTAATTTGGCTGGTTTACCTAAACATAACACAGAATTATACTACAGTGCTTAGTTATGCAAGGCAGTAGTGAAAAAATTATCTAATTAACAAGTTGATCTTCCAAAGGTACTTGTTGTGGCATATGAAGGTACATCCACATTGATACGTAACAAAAAAACTTGGTTTCGTAAATGTGATTGCAAAATATGTTAGACATCCAATGGTAGGATCGTTTGTATTATACACAAGGAGTCCTTGTGTGCAAAAGCTGGCCCTAACGAACTTAAAATTATGAAAATTGTAACCATGATAATTAATTATATTGATGCATGTCCTTTGAAAAAAAAATCTAAATTTACCGAGCGAGGTGAATTCGGTGTACTCAGGACTATGTAATGTACAATAATATTTGCTGGCTTAGTGGTTCTGTCCTTTAAAGATTTGTTGAGTGCATTTGGATGAAATTCGAATGCTTTTAACGAATTAAACATTTTCATTTAAATAATTATCAGACGTTGTGTGAATTTCTTAGACTGATGATTTTCATTTATTTCTTTTCACATTTAAACGGCTTGAACACCAAATTACAGAAATCTGGCGAAACACAGAACATGTTTTAAGCGTGAGTTTGACAATGATTTTTTAATTTGAATGAATATTGGATTGTGCGACGGTGATGGGGAATACATCGACGTCATTGATGGATTCGTATTTCTCCATTTCCGCAGAATTCCAAAACTGCAACTGTCAAGATAATGGCACCAACTCCAAATTCCTCTGTCACTTCTGATGGCGACAAAACGTTGCTGAAAAGCCGAACAAGGGACAGCTTTAGCAGACTGCACACTACCGAAGAAGGCCTTGAATTACGGAAATTGGAGATGAATGTGGAACACAAGAATGAGAGTGATAAGGTGCAGAAGCTGTCCCTCGGCCAAAAGACCAATAGGCCAACCAAGGTGATACTCTTGGTGGGTGCTACGGGGACTGGTAAGACGACCCTCATCAATGCCATGGTAAACTACATTTATTGTATAGACTACACCGACAACTTTAGACTCATTTTAATTGATGATAAAAATGCTCCCAATCGTTCCCAAGCCGAAAGCCAGACAGATCTGATCACAGCTTATGCATTTTATCAATTACCAGGAATGCCCTTTGAGTACAATTATGTACTCATTGACACGCCAGGCTTTGGAGACACCAGAGGCATTCAACGTGACCGTGAAATGATGAAACAGCTTGAAATGTTCCTGAAACAAGATTATGGGATTGATCAAGTTGATGGAGTTGGTTTCGTTACTCCAGCTTCTGCTGCACGATTGACGCAGACTCAGAGATATGTATATGACGGCCTTTCTTCCATGTTTGGTAAGGACATTAAAGAAAATATTTATGTTATGGCTACATTTGCGGATGCAAAGACTCCTCCAGTACTGGATGCGCTTGAAGAAGCTGGAATTCACTACGCTGGATTTTACAAGTTCAACAACAGTGCACTCTACGCTCGCAACACTGGTGGAAACGAGGCCAGTGATGATTCTTATTCAGACGATGAAGATTCGGTTTACATCTGTAAGTTGTTCTGGGAGATGGGATTCCGAAGCATGACCAACTTCTTCTTAAAATTGGGAAAAACGTCTCCAGCAAGTCTAACCCTAACAAAACAAGTGCTTGAAGAACGAAGTCGTCTACAGTCAGTAGTAATTGGCTTGCAGAATCAGATTCATTTAGGTTTGGGGAAGTTAACAAACCTAAACCAAGAGCGAGACATGTTGGCTCGTCTTGATGACGACATGAAAGGAAGTGCAAATTATCAGGAAGAAGTCGACGTTCCTAAGATAACTAAGATTAATTTGAGCTCCCGGGAACATGTGACAAATTGCATAAAGTGCAACATGACTTGTCATTACCCGTGTTCCCGTCCTGATGATGATAACAAAGCTGGTTGCTGGGCAATGTCAGATGGATACTGCACGATCTGTCCGGAGAAATGTTACTGGGATCTTCACAAGAACATGAAGTTCAGGTATGAGCACACTTGGGTCAAGGAAACACGCACAGTGCAGGAGCTTCTCGACCGCTATGAGAAAGCTCAGAAGGGAAAACTTGACAAAGAAAGTACAATCGAAGCCATAGAAAATGACATCAATGCACATGCACAAATACTTATTGACATGATAAGGGAAGTTCAAAGCCACGTAGAACGATTAGAGGAAATTGCCCTCAAGCCAAACCCCATATCAACAAAAGAATACATTGACCTAATGATTGAATCTGAGAAGATGCAGAAGCGCTCCAACTTCCAGAAGAGGATTGAGATGCTTGAGAAACTCAAGGAGGAAGTAGCAGTCATCCAGGCAGTGCGTGGAGACTGCCACCAGTCATCTGGTGAAGCATTACTTAATTATTTCCATGGACTTATTAAATAAACTGTGAAAAATATCTTTAGTAACAGTTAAAATAGTAAATGCTTGTTCGTTATTTAATGCAATAAAAATGTAAAGCATTAATATTCAGTCTTTCCTATTTGTTAAATATTTTGGAAATGAAATATGATTTCTTTAAAAAAATTAACACCCACTAAAATATTTACACATTTAAATGAATTGATGACTTCTGTAAATAAAAATAATGCTCTCATAGACTACACTTTTTATATGAAATGCATTTTGTCAAGGCTTTGTGCTTCACTGATTTTATTAACTTACGAGGTAAAGTAAAAACAAAATGTAGGTGTCAGATTGAAACAGTTAAGAGCGCTGTTGGCTTGCACAACTCTTACAGGATCTCTTAGGAACGTATCATAATTTGAAAAAATACACATTCATTTCTCATCTTTGTGTTCCTCAATCATTCTTAGCAACCACAGTCCAATAATTGTATTGTGTTTAGTGTCAGTAGTTACCAATGAATGAGGTGCATATTTCCTGCTCTTGGTTAATGGGATCTACCCACATAAGTGATCATATCTGCTCTTGGTTAAGGGGGATATACCCACATATATGACCATATTTGCTCTTGGTTAAGGGGTTCTGTCCAAATATATGATCATATCTGTTCTTTGTTAAGGGGGATCTACCCACATATGTAATCATATCTGCTCTTGGTTAAAGGGGTTCTATCCACATATGTGATCATATCTGCTCTTGGTTAAGGGGCTCTTCCCGTATAAGTGATGATATCCTGTTCTTACTTCAGAGGCTTTACTCAGTTAACTGAATGTATTCTGTTCTTGTTTAACGAGTTTATCGTTCTTATGTGATTATTATTTATATATAATTAATAAAACAAGATGGAGTAATGTTTTTCATTTGTATGCTTTTGACCTGTTTAAATGAGTGATTTAATTGTGTGATTTGTAGAAAAATTCAACCATGGAATATATATATATATATATATATATATATATATATATATATATATATATATATATATATGCAAACAAGCCTGAATGGTCCCCAGGACTAGATACAACTGAAAACTCACACCCCAGAAGTGACTCGAACCCATACTCCCAGGAGCAACGCAACTGGTATGTAGAGGGACGCCTTAAACCACTTGACCATCACGACCGGACATAAGGAAGTGATAGCCGAGGCTATATGAACACTTCCCCGCCGGCACTCGGATGGTAATTTGGGCATAGCATTTTATCAAATCACCTCATTTTTGGGGGGCAACACGTGAGGACACAAATGCAAACAAGCCTGAATGGTCCCCAGGACTAGATACAACTGAAAACTCACACCCCAGAAGTGACTCGAACCCATACTCCCAGGAGCAACGCAACTGGTATGTACAGGGACGCCTTAAACCACTTGACCATCACGACCGGACATAAGGAAGTGATAGCCGAGGCTATATGAACCACTTCCCCCCGGCACTCGGATGGTAATCTGGGCATAGCATTTTATCAAATCACCTCATTTTTTGGGGCAACACGTGAGGAACACAAATGCAAACAAGCCTGAATGGTCCCCAGGACTAGATACAACGAAAACTCACACCCTAGAAGTGACTCGAACCCATACTCCCAGGAGCAACGCAACTGGTATGTACAGGGACGCCTTAAACCACTTGACCATCACGACCAGACATAAGGAAGTGATAGCCGAGGCTATATGAACCACTTTCCCGCCGGCACTCGGATGGTAATCTTGGGCATAGCATTTTATCAAATCACCTCATTTTTTGGGGCAACACGTGAGGAACACAAATGCAAACAAGCCTGAATGGTCCCCAGGACTAGATACAACTGAAAACTCACACCCAGAAGTGACTCGAACCCATACTCCCAGGAGCAACGCACTGGTATGTACAGGGACGCTTAAACCACTTGACCATCACGACCGGACATAAGGAAGTGATAGCCGAGGCTATATGATTTGATAAAATGCTATGCCCAAGATTACCATCCGAGTGCCGGCGGGGAGTGGTCATATAGCCTCGGCTATCACTTCCTTATGTCCGGTCGTGATGGTCAAGTGGTTTAAGGCGTCCCTGTACATACCAGTTGCGTTGCTCCTGGGAGTATGGGTTCGAGTCACTTCTGGGGGTGAGTTTTCAGTTGTATCTAGTCCTGGGGACCATTCAGGCTTGTTTGCATTTGTGTTCCTCACGTGTTGCCCCAAAAAATGAGGTGATTTGATAAAATGCTATGCCCAAGATTACCATCCGAGTGCCGGCGGGAAGTGGTTCATATGCCTCGGCTATCACTTCCTTATGTCCGGTCGTGATGGTCAAGTGGTTTAAGGCGTCCCTGTACATACCAGTTGCGTTGCTCCTGGGAGTATGGGTTCGAGTCACTTCTGGGGTGTGAGTTTTCAGTTGTATCTAGTCCTGGGGACCATTCAGGCTTGTTTGCATTTGTGTTCCTCACGTGTTGCCCCAAAAAATGAGGTGATTTGATAAAATGCTATGCCCAAGATTACCATCCGAGTGCCGGCGGGGAAGTGGTTCATATAGCCTCGGCTATCACTTCCTTATGTCCGGTCGTGATGGTCAAGTGGTTTAAGGCGTCCCTGTACATACCAGTTGCGTGCTCCTGGGAGTATGGGTTCGAGTCACTTCTGGGGTGTGAGTTTTCAGTTGTATCTAGTCCTGGGGACCATTCAGGTGTTTGCATTTGTGTTCCTCACGTGTTGCCCCAAAAATGAGGTGATTTGATAAAATGCTATGCCCAAGATTACCATCCGAGTGCCGGCGGGGAAGTGGTTCATAAGCCTCGGCTATCACTTCCTTTTGTCCGGTCGTGATGGTCAAGTGGTTTAAGGCGTCCCTGTACATACCAGTTGCGTTGCTCCTGGGAGTATGGGTTCGAGTCACTTCTGGGGTGTGAGTTTTCAGTTATATATATGTCGTACCTAGTAGCCAGCAACTCACTTTTGGCCTACTATGCAAG